>JABUQX010011409.1:27500-30000 GCA_015478945.1 Trachelipus rathkii | reverse complement strand
TTTTAAAATATTTTATTTAATTAATTTATATAAAAGCTCCCGATAGCTCAGTGTAGAGCACCGCCCAAACAAAAGCGAGGTCCAGTCGCAACTGTCGGGTGGAGAATTTTCGAAGCTATCTCTCTGGTGCTGCTTGTCCTGCTCGACGTTAAGAATGAGTACACCCCATTCTAGATTTAGGGCTCTGCCCGTAAGCGTTATTATATACTGTTAAAAATATATATATATAAATATATTAATAAATTAAATAAAATTAAGTAAAATATAATAATATTTTTATATAGTATTATATATTAATATATATATATGTATATAATATAAATATATAATAATATATAATATCATATATATATAATATTATATATATAATATATATTATATATATATATATATATATTTATATAATTAAATTAAAAATAATATTTATATAATTAAATAACAATTAACTAGATATATAATATATATAAGTATATATATTATAATATATTATTATATATATTATATATATATATATATATTATATATCACGTCAAGACAAATAAGGCTTTGTGTATAATAAATATAATAATTGCTATTGATGAATAAAACAATAAATATAAAAAAAAAATTACAATTTAAACAATAATATAATACTTGCAATTTAATTTTCTTTTATATTAAAAAATTTTAACAATTCTTAAAAAAGATCGATCTTCTTCTTCTTCTTCTTCTTCTTCTTCTTCTTCTTCTCTTCTCTTCTTCTTCTTCTTCTTCTTTTCTTTTTCTTCTCTTCTTCTTCTTCTTCTTCTTCTTCTCTTCTTCTTCTTCTTCTTCTTCCTGCACTATTTATTGGTGTTCTCTTTCATCCTGCGCTTCATTTTGAGGTTGTTTTTCAGCAGGTGCCCCTACAGATTCTGTGCCTGGCGAAGAGGCTCCCGGAGGAGGTGCTCGAGCGAACAAGACATTCACCAAATTTTTCGACCCGACTTCGGAGGTGCCTCCTCCGTTTTCTTGCTTAAAGAGGATAGGCACCGACCCCAATTTTTGGCACAGTATGTAAAACAGGAGTGCCAAAGGGGGAAATGGGGGAAGGAGAGAGAAAAGGAGAAATGGATGCAAGGAAATTTGTTTTTTCCTTTTTCGATTCAAAATAAAACCGGAAAATCAAATTAATAAACTATTAAAATAAAAAAAAACAATAAATATACAAATACGATTAATAATAATAATAATAATAATAATAATAATAATAATAATAATAATAATAATAATAATAATAATAATAATAATAATAATAATAATAAATAGAAATAATAAATAAATAAATAAATAAATAAATAAATAAATAAATAAATAAATACATTAATAGATTGCATTATTACTTCTTTAAATATGAATATAATAAAATAAGTATACAAAGAGTGTATTGAAAAGTGAGTGCAACTGTCAGTATGCAAATACATATACTCATATTAATATCGGTGAAAGCTTCAGAAAAGCCATTGTGAAGTGGCTTTCATCGGACAGTATTATATTGCTTGAACGACATCAGACAAAATGGATCAATACATCGAATGGGAAAAAAATTATATAGTAATATTCATTTGTATAACTAATTATCATAATCGGTGAGGAACATTTTTTATATAATTTAATTGATGGAGTATTCTTTGTGTAGCCAAGAACAGAAATACGTTGACAAATATTGAAGGAGAATTCCATAGAATCATAGTTACACTGGATTATAATTCCTTAGTCATTTAAGAACAGAATTTTATCCACTCGTTCAGGAGCAAATTTTCATAGAGTCACTCTGAAATAAAATTTTATAGTCCTTCTGGAACAGGATTTCAAAAATATATTAGCAGAACAAAATTCCAAAGATATTTTCTGGAACTGAGTCCATAAAATCACACTGGGACAGAATTTCATAGTAATGCTGGAATAGAATTTCCCATTCATACTGGAACAAAATTTCGTACTGATACTGGAACATAATTTCAGAGACGCACACTGGAACAAATTTCCTGAAAGAATTCTAAAATAGAATTCCTGGAGATAAGCTGCAAACTTTAAAATGTGATTTTATGCAAATACTTCTTGGAAAATAATCCGATAAACTGCATAGCTTTTAAAGTTTTTGTTTGTTTAAAGGTGAATAGATATACACTTCAAAATCGTATATATTATCCCAATTAAAAAAAATGAATCTATATATATATTATATATATATATATATATATATATATATATATATATAGTTATATATATATATATATATATATATATCTATATATATATATATATATATATATATATATATATATATATATCAGGGTGGATAAACCATGTGTTTTTTTTAAAAAACTAAACCTTCAATGGTTTATTTATATAAAAACATGTTTTTAATGTTCATTTGTTTTACCACTTAAAGTAATATTTTAGAGAATATATAGTATGTTATATATATATATATATATATATATATATATATATATATATATATATGTATATATATATA
>JABUQX010011409.1:15000-20000 GCA_015478945.1 Trachelipus rathkii | reverse complement strand
TAATAATAAAAATAATAATAATATAATAATAATAATAACACACAATAATAATAATAATAATAATAATAATAATAATAATAATAATAATAATAAAAATAAAAATAAAAATAATAATAATAATAATAATAATAATAATAATAATAATAATAATAATAATAATAATAATAATAATAATAATAATAATAATAATAATAATGATAATAATAATAATAAATTAAAAAGTGTATAGCATAATAATAATAATAATAATAATAATAATAATAATAATAATAATAATAATACACACACACACAATAATAATAATAATAATAATAATAATAATAATAAAATAATAATAATAATAATAATAATAATAATAATAATAATAATAATAATAATAATAATAATTTCTTGTAATAACAATTTCAACAATAAAAAAAATAACAGCAATTCGAAAAGAATGATAATAGCTTTAATATTAATAAAACATGTTGACACACACACACAATAATAATAATAATAATAATAATAATAATAATAATAATAGCAATAATAATAATACAATAATAATAATAATAATAATAATTATAATAATTATAATATTAATAATAATAATAATAATAATAATAATAATAATAATAATAATAATAATAGCCAATAATAAAAAAAATAATAATAATAATAATAATAATAATACACACACAAATAATAAATAATAATAAATAATAATAATAATAATAATAATAACACACACACACACACACACACACACAATAATAATAATAATAATAATAATAATAACAAAATATAAATAATAATAATAATAATAATAATAATAATAATAATAATAATAATAATAATAATAATAATAATAATAATAATAATAATAATAATAATAATAATAATAATAATAATATAGAGCATATTAACTACTATTTTTATGGTGAAGGCTATAAGAGGTGGGATGTGACTCTCAAGGTTGTCGTGAAGTATTTTCTGGAGGGATAGCTTAACCCTGTAACGTTATCGGTTTCGTGGTTTTCAAATCAGCTGAAAATGTATTTCTCTAGACTCTAGAGTGACTCTAGACTCTTACCAGTTAGGGCTTGACAGTTGAATTAATTTCATATTAGTATAACTTCTCATCAAGGTATTGCAACTGCCCAATTATAGGCTGCGGTATTGCCTAGTGATGTATTTAATTAAAGTATTTAATTAAGTCTACAATTAAACATTGAAGAAAAAAATTCATATTGAATAAATTTATTTACTTTTTTAATTTTTGTTCTAGAACTGATGATGATCATAGATTTGATCGAAGGTTTTCACTAAATATTACATCTAGAGCTGAATTTGTGTTTTTTTCTTTATATCAAGTTCTACAGTAACAAATATATATATATATATATATATATATATATATATATATATATATATATATATATATATATATATATATATATATATATATATATATATATATATATATATATATATATATATATATATATATATAACATTGTCTACGAGATATTCCGTCACCATTGTAGGTCGGATCCCGGACCACGGACTCAGAGATCTATTGAAGCAAGTGTTCCAATGTTCGCTAAACCATGGCAATCTAATAAGAGATGTTTAGTGTCATCGTTTGTTTGGGTGGGACATCTTTGAAAGTGGGGTAGGGAATATTATGAATTTTAAATTTGTATTCCTGAAGGGAATGATGCCCAGAGGGGGTGGGACGGGACATTTGTATTCCTGACTGGCGAGAGGTTGTTCTGTAAGAGATATTTCTGGTGGATTTGCTTGGAGTATGATGTTATTTGAATATGCCGAAATCGTTCTTTAGGTCAATTGGGAATGAATGTGTTTAATAATGGGGGGTGTCTGGCGGTGGGGTGTAAGTAGTGTGTTGTATATGTTGTAGTAGTATAAGGATGGTGTAATTTTTTTTCCTTCTAGGTGTAGGGTGTTGTTGTAATATTTTATTATGGGGACAAGCCCAAATGGTCGACAGGAAAAATGGTCGACACGCCATCGAAAAAAAATCCCCTATGGCCCGCCGCAGGCGTTAGGATAGGTTTAGGTTAGGTAAGGTAAGGTTAGGTTAGGTTGGATTAGGTTAAGTTAGGTTAGGTTTTGTTTGATTCGTTAGAAAAACTCTAAATAACCAAATTTGTTTTTCCCAAATGTCGACCCTTTTTCCTGTCTACCATTTGGGTACAGGTCCTATTTGATGCAAGGGGTGATCTATTAACAGAGATTTGCTATAAAATTGACAGCTTAACATGTCAAGATGGGCTTTTATAGTGATGATTTTTGTTTGTTAATAGGTGTTGGACAGGCATCCATGTAAGAAATAACTTGGGATATCTGCTAGAGCCCAGGCAGTAAATTCGTAGTTTAAAAAGGGACAGAGGTACTGATTGTGACGGGGTCTCTTTATGTTGGCCACAATTTATTCCTGTTAATGCTTTTAACGCGTTTAATTTATGTATGGCTCTAGATGTAATATTGTTGATGGGGGTAGGGGGGGGGGGAATGTCATATGTTTATCAAAAGTTAAACACAGGATAGTGCATGGGTTGTTTATTGAGAGGGAGTATATTATTTCATAGAAAGACTTCGGGGTGAATGTTTGATTCTCTTCTATCTGGAGTAAGTAATGTGATAAAGAACTTTGGGGGAGATGTAATCATTCTGTTTGTTGTTAGCTACTGTTCTAGTGGATATATATATATATATATATATATATATATATATATATATATATATATATATATATATATATATATATATATATATATATATATATATATATATATATATATATATATATATATATATATATATATATATATATATATATATATATATATATATATAATATATATATATATATATATATATATATATATATATATATATATATATATATATATATATATATATATATATATATATATATATATATATTATATATATATATATATATTTTTATATATATATATATATATATATATATATATATATATATATATATATATATATATATATATTAATGGTTCGCTAAGAAAAAGTGTTTATATTAACTTTTAGTGGCAAAACCGTTGAACTTAAAAATTCTAAACATCAAATAAAATGCCTCCAAATTTCGTATTTATAACATTTGTCTACGGACTCCTTTATCAATTATAGCGGCATCAGTTGATTTTCATGAAACTTATATAAAATGCTTGAAATAATCTGTAAAGAAAGATAAAAGTAAAGTATTGGTCGAAATATGACCCTGCAAAAAGTTATGAAGTCTCCAAATTTCATATTTATAACATTTACTGCCAGATGCTTCTTTTCTAAAATATTTTACATTCTTATATAAAGTTGGGATGCCGAGGCAATATTTTTTTTATTTTCCCAGCACTCACGGGTAGAGGGTACGTTCCTGTGCCATGCATTTATTTACCACTAACAATTAATATAAATGTTATTCCTTAACGAACTGGTAAATAAAAGTATATAAAAAAAAATAACAGATTCATTAATAACAATAATATCAGTCATATATATATATATATATATATATATATATATATATATATATATATATATATATATATATATATATATATATATATATATATATATATATATATATATATATATATATATATATATATATACTTTAATATTATTGTTATTGTTGCTGGAGGGTTGTCGGTTACTTGGATAGTAAAGGGGGACTCGGCTCCAGAAAAGTTAGGACTCTCCGGTACAAAACCGGAATTCTCTCTTTATTTTTAAATGATACAAAGATTGTTGAATTATGTTAAGTACCTCCAAATAAACCTTACAAGTCCCGATGATATATTTTTAACAACATTATCTAATTAAAAACATTCGAATAAAGTATCAAAAATGCAGTTAATATAGAAAAAAAAGGACATCTTATTTACAAACAAACAAAAAATTAATTTTAGAAATAAAAAGCAACTTCTACTTTTACTCCGCCATTACGTAACATTACTGTCGGAGTTTTACTATCCCTATTAAACAGATCATTATACGGGAACGATTAATTAAGCTTTATTACTCATTTTTATTTCAATCCTTCTAAATTACCTTTGATAAAAAGAGTACCGTTATTATTACGGGCTATAACCGGTTTCTTTTAAGTAACCCTAACTGTAATTCATAAAAAAAAAAATCTTTCAAATAAGAGACAAAGACCAAAAAGACTAGGCCAAGTCAAAGCCTTGTTGGCTAGGCTAAGCTTTTGAAGAAGTAAGAAAAGGCGCGAATAATAGAGATTGTTCGTTTGTTGTTTCATTGATTTTGCAAGCAAATTTCTCTCTTAAATCCATTAAAACTTATATTTTATTTAAATAGTAACAAATAATTCTTTAGCAATAGAACAGAAGAATATATATATATATATATATATATATATATATATATATATATATATATATATATATATATATATATATATATATATATATATATATATATATATATATATATATATATATATAGTGATAATTGGTTTAGAGCGACAACTATCATCAATCCATATCTCAAAAACTACAAGAGCCACAAGGAAAAGGAATACATTGCTGGAATGCTGGTCCAATTTTAGTCTGGAAAAATGTAAAAAAAAAAAAAAAAAAAAAAAAAAAAAATATATCTCAAAAACTACAATAGCTACAGCGAAAAAGAATACATTTTTGGAATCCTGGTAAAATTTTAATAGGAAAATGTAAAAAAAAAAATAAAAATATTATTTGTTAATAATTATAGTAAATATGATTAGAGAGCCTATTTAGAGACCTTTATTGGTTACTCGTTAAAATAAATAGACTTTCTATTAAATTTTGCTTTTTTTTCTTTTACTAAAGAATACCCCAAGGGTATACCGCACCGATGGTAGGAGTCGGGGTCTCTCGGCCTCTGGGGTCCATGGGTAGGATCACCCTTCCTCCGGGGAGGGTCTCCTGGAACCCCTGCTCTTGGTATTGCGTCGT
>JABUQX010011409.1:10000-12500 GCA_015478945.1 Trachelipus rathkii | reverse complement strand
TATATATATATATATATATATATATATATATATATATATATATATATATATATATATATATATATATATATATATATATATATATATCAGTGGTGTACCTGGAAGAATACACTTGGGTAGGCAGAGTTTATATATATATATATATATATATATATATATATATATATATATATATATATATATATATATATATATATATATATATATATATATATATATATATATATATATATATATATATATATATACATATATAGCTAACGAAAACATCGAAAACATATTTTAATAATTATAATACGTACCTATTTATTTGTATGAAAAGCTTGTTTACATTATATTTACCAAATACTTAATTTTAAATCACATTCCAATTGAGTAATTTCTTAGGCCTATCATTTTTTTAAAATAGAGCTGTCGTTTTATAGATAAGTTTTTAAAGCGTTTTTTCTTTAATATAAAATCTACACTTACTCCATTATGCATTATTTCACTTAATTTTATGTATATAATGCTAAATACCACTTAAATAAAGTTATATAAAATTAATATTCAATATCAGAACAATCAGACACATTTTATACAAAATTTCAAACAAACTGCACCAAGCCACACATTTCGTAAATATTTACGGGAAGAGAACGAAAAGTTTCATATATATTATCGATTATTTTATCGATTATTATAGGTAGGACAGACTAGCCCGCTCTCTTATAAGTTGACGTAAAAAATGACGTCATTCGTCCGCCCGGGGCAAAGATTTTTACTCCTAAGATCAGAGTAGGAGCGAGAATTTCTAAATGAATTCAATTATTATTATAGCTATTATTATTGTGGTTGTTTTTCTTTTAATTTATGATGAAAAATAGCTTCTTTTTTTAACTTTTATATAAAATTTTAATAATTTAGTATACTTTTACAATTTAATTTCAATTATTTAAAACCTAAAAAATATTGGGTAGGAGCTACCTACCCGGCCTACCCTATATATACGCCCCGATATATATATATATATATATATATATATATATATATATATATATATATATATATATATATATATATATATATATATATATATATATATATATATATATATATTATTTTTGGGAATTGTTCAATGTTGTATTGGTGTATAAGAGGATGAAGTATGCTTTTATAATAAATAGAACGTGTATTGATTCTAATATAAATTATATTATAGCATATTAAAATGTGTGGTATACTAATGCTTCTTTATATATATATATATATATATATATATATATATATATATTATTATTATATATATTATTATTATATACATATATATAGTATATATATATATATATATTATTATATTATTATATATATATATATATATATATATATATATATATGTATTATTATTATATAATTTATATATATTATCTATATATATATATTATTATGTATTATTATTATTATTATTATATATACTTTTTTATATATATATATATATATATATATATATATATATATATATATATATATATATATATATATATATATATATATATATATATATATATATATAATATTTGTATATATTTTTTTTTATTATATGTGTGTATATATATATTATATATATATATATATATATATATATATATATATGTAGCATAGGTGCTAATTGCTTCAGTTAGGTTCGATTAATAATTAATATAGGTTGGCAGGGAGCTTTTCTCTATTTCAATTCAAAACTACCTAAATTATTAATTGGCAACTAACTATTCAGGACGAAATTTGATGAGCTGAAATGGAATTCGCAAGGCGATCTTAAATTACGCTAGACAAAGAAATAAGTTCTGCTCATTCAAAGAGAGACTCTTGTTCTCTTGTTGAGGCAATAATTAATAATTTCAAGAGAAGCAAATACATGCAACAGCAAATTCGATCAGATTACAGTACCATAACTCCAGCAACAGCGGGAGTAGTTATTGAAAGATATATTACAAGGTACCTCATGAGTTTGTGACGAAGTTGCAACCGATTTTAGCCAGTGATCTCTCTCTCTCTCTCTCTCTCTCTCTCTCTCTCTCTCTCTCTCGCTCTCTCTCTCTCTCTCTCTCTCTCTCTCTCTCTCTCTCTCTCTCTCTCTCTCTCTCAGTACCATAACTCCAGCAACAACGGGAATCGTTCCTGAAAGATATATTACAAGGTACAGCACGAGTTTGCGACAAAATTAAAACCGATTTTAGTTTGTAATATCTCTCTCTCTCTCTCTCTCTCTCTCTCTCTCTCTCTCTCTCTCTCTCTCTCTCTCTCTCTCTCTCTCTCTCTCTCTCTCTCTCTCTTACAGTACCATAACTCCAGCAACAAAACCAATCGTTCCTGAAAGGTATATTACAAGTCACAAGGTACAGCAAACTTTGCAACGAATTTGAAATTTTAGTCTCTCTCTCTCTCTCTCTCTCTCTCTCTCTCTCTCTCTCTCTCTCTCTCTCTCTCTCTATGTTTTATTTTTTTTTTTTTTATATATATT
>JABUQX010011408.1:10000-17724 GCA_015478945.1 Trachelipus rathkii | reverse complement strand
TTATTTTTTATTGGAATTATATATCTGTATAAAAATAATATAAAATAATATATATATAATATAATAAAATATAATAATATATTGTATTATTAAAATATATATATATATTATAAATTATATATATTATATATAGATATTTATATATATATATTATATATAATATATATAGATATATATATAAATATATATATAAATATATATATTATAATATTATATAATATATATATATTATATATAATATATAATATATATATAATAATATATATATATATTATATATATATATATATATTAATATATTATAAGATATATAATATATATATATATATATATATAATATATATATTATATAATATAATATATAATAATTATATATATATAATATAATATATATATTATGAGTTAAACTTTTCAGAATTTTTCTTCACAAGAACGAAAATAAAAGACTTCAATAACGGACCTTATGCGAAAGTACGTCCTGTATCGTTTATTTTTCAAAACTTGAGTTGAGACCCCTGCAACGAAGTTTTCCCTATTTAGTTAATGTTAAATCATTTAAAACATTTTCAAAATATTTTCACTATCCGATGAGATACTTTAAGAAAGTTGCATTATAATTGCAACGCAAGGAAAATCGAAGCCTTATATCACTTTTATACCGTTAATATATTATATATATTATAAATTAATATATATAGGTATATATACTATATATATATATATATATATTTATATATTATATATATATATATAATATATAATATATATATATATAATATAATATACTATATAATATATAATATAAATATATATTAATATATATAATATATAATTAATATATAATATAATATAATATATATAATATTATATATATATATATATATATATACTATATATATATATAAATATATATATATTATAATATAAAAAATATATATATAAATATATATATTAAATATTACAATAATATATAATATATCATATATATATATATATATATAATATAGTAAATATTTAATATGCTATAAGTATATGCATTATAAAAATATATAGGAGTAGTAACATTAATATCCATTAAGGTAAATTAAATTTTAAAAAAATAATAATAATCTACACCTAGTTATTATAAGAGACTGTATACCCTATATATATAATATATATAATATTATATATATCAATATATATATTATTAATAGTATATATATATATACGTGTAACAAGGAATATTGAAGGGGAGTAGATAAAGACACATATTGCAGGTCCTGGAAGAGGTAGGTAGGGAGGTGGTTAGAGGGAGAGGGTAAAAAAAATTGTAAAATTTTTTTATAAAAAAAAAAAAAGAAAAAAAAGAAAAAAAAAGAAAAAAAATTAAAATAACAAAAACAAATTTTTTTAAAAAATTTTAATAAATAAATAAATAAATAAATAGTTTGCGTGATGGTATTTATTTTCGGTTATCTGTTTGTGCCGCCGTCGTCTGCCTTTAATCGAGGTTTCGTGCGCGTCTACCCTTCGGAGAAGGGTGCTGGTTCCTTCCAGATGAAAATTTCTTAGAAGGATGAAATAGGGATTAATGTATAAAAGAGGTTTCAATGATTTAAATAGAAATTGAGTGATGGAGTTAAGATCGCATCGGGAGACTCCCCGATTCTGAAAAAAGAAGAAAAAAGAAACTGAAAAAAGAAGAAATGCACGGAGTGCAAAACAGAAGAGGAAGAAGGAGAAAGGAGGAAGAATGAGGAAAGGTAAAGAAAGAGGAGTGCGATCACCATATAACGTACAATATATATATATATATATAATTTATAACAAAGAGCTATATATATTATATTATACTATATATATATATAATATATATATATATATATATATATATATATATTATATTATATATATATATAGTATTATATTATATATATATATATATATATATATAAAACATACAAATATATATATTTTTCTTATAAAATAATATATAAATATATATTATATATATATATATATATATATAATATATATATATATATATATATATATATATATATATATATATATATATATATATATATATATATATATATATATATATATATATATATATATATGAATCTTAGCGCAAAGAGCTTATTAATTATAGCGTCCCTCTCTATTTTAACCTAATACAGTCTTACTGCTCACATGTTCTCCTAAGTTGAAGCATGTATATTTTGTTTGCTATTTTTATTTTATAAGTTTCATTTTACATTTATACATTGTGTTTAATTTTTGTTTATTTTTCAAAGTCATTAATTTTAAATTTTTATTTATATTAAAAATTTCTGTTTTAAAACTTTATTTCTTTTTATTTAAAAATAATTATTTGTTTTTACTAAAAAAAAAAAAAAAATTCGCACAATACCTTTGGGAGGGAGTGAGAAGATATCTTCCATGACACAATATCGTTTTACTAGAGAAACCATCTTCACAGCGCAAAATCGAACGTACAACTGAAGAATGCTTTCGGTTTTAGCATTGAGAAAGCTGCAAACCTAAAGGCAGTCCTAATCAATAAGTGAGCAGCTGTATCTAACTGGTAAGCCTAACGGTAAACCTAATCGATAAATGAGCAGCTGCATCTTTCAAGTTTATACAAATGCTAACCCTAATGATAGGCCTAACGACAAGCCTAATCGATAAATGAGCAGCTGCATCTAACTGGTAAGCCTAACGGTAAACCTAAACTATTACCCCCTAATCAATAAATGTGCACTGCATGTTCTTCATTTATACCAATGCTTACCCTATCCGATAACCTAACTGCTAAGAACACGCTCTTAGTTATATCATCTCAACTACATTTTAACCATTCTCTCCCCTATGTGTATAAGGCGTTCACCATATGTCGGACAATATATATGAATCTTTGCACAAAGAGCTTATTAATTATAACGTCTATCTCATCTTTCTTAAATACAGACTCACTGTTTCACATGATTATATGTTCACACAGGTACAAAGTCGTATTTGTATATGCATCTTTACAAAGATAACCCGTTTCTAAAGGTTGAAGACTACATTTATATTTTCAACTCTCATTTTCTTTTTGTACGTCTTCTAAATATATTTTTTCCTAATTAAATATATACATGTATATTTTATTTACAAGTTTCATTTTACATTTTACTTTGTATGTTAAATTTTGTATATTACAAAACTTTTCATTTTATTTTTAATTGCTTTTATTTTTAATTTTAATTTAATTTATTAATAATATTTTTAAGATTTTTCATTCATTTTTAATTTTATTTTATTTTAATTTTAAAACTTTTAATTTTAAAAAAAAAAAAAATTTTTTTAAACTTTTTTATTTATTTTTTAAAAAAATAATTTTCTTTAATTAAATATTAATTTTCCAAATTTTTATTTATTTTTAATTAAATTTATTAAAAATATATTTTTTAATTACTTTTTTATTAATTTCTATTGTATCTTTAAAACGATTTGTTGTTACTAATTTTTATGCTTTCCATGTTAAAACGTAAAAAATTACGCTTTTACACACCCATAAAGCAGTAAACAGTAATCAGTAAAATCAAACCCCATCACCACCCCATCTATGATCTATGATCTATTATCTAGGATTATTGATTCGAATCATATGTTTTGAAAAACATAACAAAACCTCCATCATTTTGTTATTTGCTTTAAACATTTTGTTTGTACTAAAAATTTATGCCTTTCATGTTTAAAACGTAAAAATTACGTTTTACATACCCTAAAGCAGTTAAATCAGTAAATCAAACCCCCAACCCACCCTTCCCCTCCCCACACGTGATCTATTGACTATTATCTATTGACTTTCTATTATTCGAAATCATATTTTTGATACATAACACAAAAACGTTTATTTATTTTTGTTTATTTTCTTTAAATTGGTTTCCAAAATTTATTCTTATTTAGTTCTATAACGTAAAAAATCGCGTTTTTACAGACTCTAAAGCAGTAAAGCTGTTAGCTCAGCAAAGCAAATCAACCTACCCATCCCCTCCTTTCCTATCATTGATCTATTGTTTATTGATATTGATCGATTGATCTATGATTTATTGATCTATTGATAACCCATAATATTTTGTATAACATAAAATAATTCTTTGAATAAAATTATTGTAAAATGTAATGAATAAATGCACATATCAAATGTTCACATCAATCAAAGATAAACTAGCATAACCAGACCTAAGAAAATAATGTACATAACGTGTCATAACAATACCTAACATACCTTACATACGAATAAACTGCTTACATTAACAAAGTTCCCTACTTAACAACAGTAAAGTAGCTAACATTATCTACAAAACATAACCTATTCGACTTTTCAAGTATATCTATATATATATATACATATATATATATATAATATATATATATATATTATAATATGATATAATATATATATATTATATATATATATATATATATATAATATATATAAATATATAATATATATATATATATATATATATATATATATATATATAACTTACTAATATTAGGCAAACTGGTAAGTTTGGCAAACGCGCATTCGGCGATGATTTGGCAACACAGAGGATTGAGTTATATAAATCGACAATCACGAAGTGAGAGTAATTTATTTAATTTTAAATTGTTATTTATTTCAAAAATAAAATATTTGTTTTAAACTTCTTTTTCTATTTATTTATTCAATATCGTTTACGAAACTTTATGTTACTAGAGAACCATCCTGCCACAGTACAAAAGTCAGACGTACAACTGATGAACGTGCTCCCATCCCTAAATACAACAGTATAATTTATGGCTAGTATCAGCGATACTAATCACTAAGTGTACAGCTACCTTTTTCATATTATGCAAAGGTAAGAGTAACGTAATTCCTAAACCGCGTTAGTCTTATCGATAAATCGTACAGATGCACTTTCATGTTTATACAAAGTGGGTAGGAGTAATGGTAAACCTAAACTATTAGCCCTAATCAATAAATGTGCAGCTGCTTTATTTCATTCTTTCAAGGGGGGACCTACATTTTTACCATTCTCTCCCCAATGTATATAAGGCCGATCACCATATGTCGTACAATATATATGAATCTTAACACAAAGAGCTTATTAATTAAACTCTCTTTACCCATCTTTCATAATACAGCCTTGCTGTTAAATGATTGTTATGTCACACAAATAGCAAACCTTATTTGCTCTGAATCATATAATGAACTTGTTTATCTGGAATGTTCAAGACATTTCTATTTTCAGAATCTCGTTTTCTTTTAAACGTCGACTAATTTTTTTTTCCGTTAAGCTGAACAAGTATATATTGATTGCTATTTTTATTTTTTTGATATGTTTCATTTTATATTTGTACTTTATGTTTAATTTTAGTTTTATTTTTAACTTTAATTTTCATTTATTTAATAATTATTTTAAAACTTTTCATTTATTTTTAATTTATTTTATGTTTATTTTAATTTTTCAATTATTTAATAATTTTAAAACTTTCATTATTTTCAATTTTATTTTGTTTTAAGTTTTTAATGTTTAACAATTGAAGATCACCCATGGGATTTAAAACATTTTTTTTATTACTTTATTTAAAAAAAAAATTTACTTTAAAATTTTAATTTATTTTACAAATTTCATTTATTTATTTTTAATATTATTTATTTAAAAATATATTTTTTAAAATTTAATTAATTTTCTTCATTTCTTCAAACTCTATGTTTTAATAAAATTAGTATTCATTGATGTTAAAGGTAATTTTTTTATATTTAAGACCCCTAAAAGCAGTTCGTTATAACAGAAATTCAGTAATCAAACACCCACCACCCTCCTACCCATCCGTGATCTATTGATCTATTAATCTATTGATCTATTGATCTATTGATCTATTGATTCAAGTCATATTTTGTATAAACATAAAATAAAATAACTTTCTTGAATAAATTATCATAGTAAAAGAAATTTTTATCTACCTCTTAATCAGTAAATCAGAAATCAAACACCATCCATCTACCCGTCGTGATCTATTGATCTATGATCGATTGATCTATTGATCTATTGATTCAAAGTTATACTTTGTTATAACAATTTGTAAAATACAGTTGCCGAAAAGGTGTTATGAAAATGTAAAGTTATTGACCCTAAGAGCGAGTTAAATCAGTAAATCAAACTACCTACCCCTCCCGTTCATCTGTAATCATTAATACTATTGATATTTAAATTCAGTCATAATTTAAAAAACCTTTATATAAAAACGTTCTTTGAATAAAATATTTTGAACGATGTACAAAGTTTATCGACCCTAAGCAGTAAATCAGAAATCAATACCTACCCCTCCCGTTCATCTGTGATCTATTGATCTATTGATCGATTGATCTATTGATCTATTGATTCAAGTCATTTTTTTTAAAATTAAAAGACATTTTTTTAAAATAAAAGAAAAAAAGATTAAAAATCAATGAAAAGTTTGAAATATTTATAGTATCGGCAGATATGGAGTTTCCGCTTTCCTTGGCTGAAAATGACAAGCTTTAAATAAACAAAATTAAACACAAAGAATACTATTAAATGTGAAAACTTTGTTAAGTTAGAATATACATGCTAAAACTTAGGAAAAATATTATTTTATTTTAATTTTTACAAAAGAAAATGAGAGGTCAGTTGGAGAACTGGTCATATATTCAAAGCTTTTTGGAGCCGGTTATCTTTGTAAGATGGAATACAAATAACGACTTGTACATGATTGAACAGAATCAGTCATGTGAACAGTAAAGCTATATTAAGAAAATCGAGTAGACTTATAATTAATTAGCTCTTTGTACAAAATTTGCATTAGATATTGTCCGACAGTATGGTGCAACGCCCTATCACGGTTTTTTAGGGGGGGAGAGGGGAAAATTTTATTATGTAGGTCTGAGATGATATAAAGCAGGTGTTCATTAGCAGTTAGGGCTTATCGATAGGCTTAGCATTGAATAAACATGAAGATTGCAGCTGCATATTTATTAATTAGGGGTGTTAATAGTTTAGCTTACCGTTAGAGCGTACAGTTATTTTCACGAAACATTTATCGATTAGCTTGGCTTTGGCCATATCATTGGCTGTTGAGCAGTTTATAGCTTAAAAGATGCAGCTGCTCATTACATTAGTTTACCGTTAGGCCTTACCGTTAGATCACAGCATTCTCACTATTGATTAGACTGCCGTTAGGTTGCAGCTTCTCAAGTTAAGACCGAAAAGCATGCTTCAAGTTTACGTCGATTTTGCGCTGTGAAGATGGTCTCTTCGTAAAACGTATTGTTCATAAACGATATCAGTCACATCATACCAAAGTATCAGATCGACTTTTTTTGCATCATCACAAAAATTATTTTTTAAATAAAAAAAAATAAAGTTTTAAACAGAATTTTTAAATAAATAAAATTAAAATTAAGATTAGAAAAATAAACAGAAAATAAATAAAAAGAATAAATGTAAATGAAACTTATAAAATAAAATGGAACAAACAAAATATACATGCTTCAACTTAGGATAACGTGAGCATTAAGACTGTATTAGTGTAAATAAGAGAGACCATATAATTAATTAAGCTCTTTGCTCTAAGATTCAGTATAATATATATATATAATTATATATATATATATATATCTAATATATATATATATATATAATATATATAATATATATTATATATATATATATATATATATAT
>JABUQX010011408.1:0-5000 GCA_015478945.1 Trachelipus rathkii | reverse complement strand
ATATATATATATATAGTATATATAGTATATATATATATTTTAAAAATTTAACATTAATGTGTTAGTCCTTTTGAAAAAATATATTTGATAAAAATATCCTTATTGAATTTTATCTCTTGTTTGGGTTCGTGAAATAATGGAAAAATATAAAATTTCTTTTTTATGTTTTTTTTATTGGCATTTTTCTATCCTTCGGCTCTTTTTAAAAGGGGAATTCTGACCCCTTTATACTTAAATCAGCTTATTGACTAGACATTTGCTTGAGCCGTGAATAAAATTTTAATGTATCTTATAACAACATAAATATACGTTCGGGCGGGGTAACCCCGGCCCGCCTCTTTAGGAGGGGTGATTCGGTCCACTGTCTAAATAAAATAAAAAATAATAAAAAAAATAAAAAAAAATGTCGCTCATTTAATAGCCACGTCGGTCAGTACTTACAGTTTTATTTACGATCATATTTACATTCTAGAAAAGTGTTTTATATTTTTAAAAAATGTTAGAAAATTAGGCGTACAAAATGGTCGCTTCAATAGAATTTCACTCTATTGAAAAAATAGTAGTTTTTTTAACTTCGTTTATAAAATGAAAAATTGTTGGATCGATTTTTAATTATTTTTTTCAATGGCATATACACTCGAGTAGTTAGCTTTAAATGGCAAAGTAAATCTTTGAATTCCAAACAAGTTATTTAGTGGCAACAAATTTACGGTGGCCTAACATTGGGTCCGATTCACATGCCCGCCGTAAAATATGAGGAGGGGTGAGCAATCAGGTACTGCATCCATTGGTCCGTATTTTACGTACAATTATTATTACATGATGATTCGATATCCAATGGAAATAAATAAATATTTAAAAATAATAATAACAAGGAGTTGCAATATCTATGACTAAAAAAAATATAAAAGATAATAAAGTGATAAATTTTAATAAAAAAACATCAAGAATTCAAAAAGTGTCAAATTTTTGAAGAGATGATGGAGCTGAGATAACGGGATCCGTATTAATATTATTCGATATGTGAGAATATTTATCATATAATTGACATTTTTATTATACAATAGTATTGACACAATTTAGAGATATATTAGATACAAATACATAATTAATAGATACACACAAATAATGCATAATAAATAATATTGAAAAATAAAGAATATAAAAATTACAAACATTGATTTATAACGTAAAAAGAGGACTTTAAACAGATGGTCCGAGTCAACCCTCAATGAGCCTGGTCCCTGGCATAATCATCCGCTCTCCACGGTCCAGGCATGATTGCTCAAGCGTTATGTCAAGAACTTTAATAAAACTTCCTGTATCATATAGAATACATTTTAAAATAATGTTTGGTGTGACTTTACATGGAACCGCCACTATAGTAGGCATGTGATTTATGGAGAAAAGAGAAAGAATTTTCCAAATAGCTTGACATCAGAGGGAGATTCGAGAGACCAAGTGATGCCGCTAAGGTGGCTAATCCGAGAATAACATCCGTACCGCCCGCACGCTACAGTTTTTGAATTTTTACAGAGAAAAATGGTATTCAAAACAACGGGAAGTTAATAATTATTTAGCGGATTCATGTACATTTTAAAATGTACTATTATTCATCGAACGAGTAGTATTCACAAAATTTAACGCTACAACAAGAACAGAACTTTTTGGAAGCTGGATGTGGTCCGGTCTCGTCGTAGGAGAGTGTTAGAAACATCTGTATAAAAATGGGTATTACCAGGATTATCGAGGTACATCATGTATCAAATATTTATTTGTTAATATATTTCAGATTTAATTTTTCTCCTTTCCACAATGTTTAAGAAACAAAGTTGCGCTAAGTACATTTATAGCTAAACTTTATTTTTAGTTGTTTATTTGTTTACCTTCTATATATTTTTTTCTTATACAACTTTTAATTTTTATTATTTTATCAAAAAGCCACATAATGATTTCTTGTTCGATTTGTAGAATCATTGATTTGAAACTCTCATCTAAATCAGCCTGTATGATTTGTTTCAAAAAAAATAACTTAAATAATTTTTTTTTGACAAGTTTGTACATATAATACTAAATGAAAGTGAATTCAACATTCTATTCACTATTGAAACACAATGTGTCAATCTTATTTTAATTTATGCGGTCCCTACGTTACTGCCATCATTTTAAATTAATCCGACTTTTGTTCTGAGTCCCATTATTTTGTAGTTTAAAAAAAGTGATCCACCCCAAAAATCTATTATTTGATTGTACAGTCCAACTAAAAATCAATTAACCTTGTAATGCAGTTGATATTAGGTATATATATAATATGTATAATATAGTAGATATATATATATAAGTTTATATATTATTATGTTATATATATATAGAATATATATAAAATATATATATGATAATATTATATGTAAGAATATATATATTATATATTATAATTACATTAACATTCTTTATATTAATTATATATATTATAGTCAATCTACTTTTATACTTCAATACTCACAACCTCATACTCTCTTCTTTACTTTTTTTTTTTTATTATATATATCTATATACTATATTGTACTGGAACAAACTGACTTTACTTACTAAAGACCGAAGCGATAACATAGATCTACAATTGGAAAAATGTTATGCTTGAAAAACGAAAAGAGTAGGACGAAAAGTTAGTATGGAAATAAAAAAGGATAAGCAAGGCAAAAAGTCATATCACGTGACAATAAATAAAAAAAGTATTTAGAAACTCGTACTAACGGTAAGTGGAAATACGAGTGAATTATATTTTATGTATTTTTTTGCTTGCTATAAATTAAGGCAGTATTTATCGCTATAGATGTACAACCAGTTTTAGGGGACGACTTGTTGGGAGTCAATACCCCCGAAAACTGAACTCTTCGCTGTCACAAATGAGGATCCACTGTTACCGACATTTGCAGTGTTCCGGGAGAGGGTCCAAATCGAGAATTCTAACTGGACCAAACAGGTGTTCAGACGAGAAACCAGCGATCGTCCATGCTGCCCCCGCTGGACGTCAGGTCGACGTGGGTTCAGTGTTGGCATACAGATCTTGTCGACGGATCCCGTCACAAAGCAAGATACGCAACCTAGTTTTGACAGGGTTGATTGGAAATGATTACCGTGACTCAATTTGTCTAAGTTTATTCTTAGTCTATGCCTGGACTTGGGTCAAGGTTAAAGGAAGTCTTGCTGGATTTAATATTTATTTTTTAGATTGTGTGTCTGCAGAACTGCGGAGTATTTTCTATAATATTTTATTTGACCTAATGGATAGCTAGTGTTTTTTGTTTCCTATGTTTGAAATTGCGTTTAAAGTAGCAGTTTATGTAACTAACAAATATAAATTAACATTTTCCCTAGATCGGGAAATTATTATTAAACAGGGGTAAATAAAGAAAGAGTTTATTATATTATTAGTAAAAAGATCGCTTAATTTATTTCCCATTTTAATATATAAAATGATAATAATTTGAACTATCTTTTCTTGAAATTTCTAAACATGAATATATATATACTTGTATAATATGAATAAATTTGTTTATAACTAAATCATAATTTCAAAATATAATTTTTTTATAAATAAAGTGTATTCAAAATTACTTAAGTGGCTAATGTATTTTAAGAATTTATTTGAATATGCATTCCATAATAAAAAATTTTGATCATTATTATATCCCTTTTTATTGGTATTAACTTTGAAAGTGCAAAGTTTCAGAGTTTTGTAAAATCTCATTTCTGTGAATATAAGAATATTTTAAAAGATTGTTGTTTATCATTATTTCTTCACTCGCCGACAACCACTCCCCCTCGCGCCCAAGTTCTTTGACACGTACTTCAGTGCCGTGGAGGGCGGCCAGGCGATGCGATGTGAGGTCTCGCGTAGATATAGGGAGCGGAGGAGTGAGACGCATAAAATATTACGTAGAAGAGGAACTCACCCTCCCTCCCCCCCCCCCCCCCCCCTCACTGGAATACAATTTTTATCTAATAAAAAGGAATGGAAGGATTTTTTCGTTCTTAGGTTTGGTTTTCTTTTATTTTTTTTATTTTTATTTTCTCTCATAGGAATGAGAGTATAAAGAAAGATTATAATATTCTCTCTTCGGAAATGCAAAAATTGTTTTTAAGTATATTGAAAGATGAAGAAAGAATTTTACTTATTGAATATTTTAATTAAATACTTACATATGTAATTATATACACATGTATATACACAATATACACTTAGCACTATATGAGAAATAGATAAAATAAACAAATTAAAAATGAATAAAAGCGAAAAGAAAACTTTCCAATGATGTGAATAAATGAAATATTCGTTTATTAACCCTTAGACTTTATTCGACATTGGTTAAATTGTAACTTTAGAAGTATTACCATTACACTATAGATATATATTTATCTAATAGGATAAACACCCTCCCTTATTAAAGCTAATTTATATCTCATATATAATTAATTAATATACTATTATACATGAATAATAATATATTTTTTTATTTTTTATATTGGGGTAGTAGTAGATAAGAGTAGGGTGATAGTAGTGAGTGGGGGTGAGTAGGTAGGCGTAAGGGGAGAAGAGCGATGAAAGTTGAAGAAGGCTGGTGTGGTTGACGGAGGCGGGAGGAGTCGAGGGCGGAGGGTTGGTGTGTCGTTTGCACGATAACTAGCTGGTGCGGGGCTCCATATAGCCGTAAGCAGAAGTGGGCTCAGGTGGTCGGGGGAGCGAGGTGGTATTTTAACATTTGCTGGATTCATTTTTCAGAACCAGATGGAGAGGAGGGGTGGGGCGTGATTTTCTTTTAAAAAATAGGGAGAGGTGGGTGGTTATTTGTGTTTTGGTATTTTTTTATACTGTACAATTCCTCACCGCCTCTCTCTCCAAAACCCTCCCGGCGGAAAACCCGTCAACATGAGCATTTTTGACCAATCACGCTTTAGTTAATTACGAAATGATAAAGTAAAGTCGATAAATATCCGCT
>JABUQX010011407.1:42500-48313 GCA_015478945.1 Trachelipus rathkii | reverse complement strand
TGTCAGATTTAGCTGTTTTTAGGTCCAAATCTGGCAACCTTGGCCTTTTTTAGCCATTTAGACACTTCTAGTTACTTTTAGGAATGCTTAGCATTATTTCTTTTTTGACTATGACGTCATATTAGGCTATCCCCTGCCCCCCTTTGCCCTAGCCTTTTTCTGGCAACCTAGCCTTTTTCTAGCTTAGCTAGCTTTTGGGATTGTGTTTGGTGTGCTTTTATATGTTTTCTGGGTCGTTCGACCAATTCCCGTGGTCCCCGAGTCAATTGGGTGGGTCCCTAAGGTCCCCGCGCCTGGGACTTCCCCGAGCCGCTCGCTCAATGCTTCCTCGCCCCGCTCCCTGTTTCAGGATATTCGACTACATACTACATACAAATACACATCCCACTACTCGACCATCATGACCAGCAACTTGAAATTATATATATATATATATATATATATATATATATATATATATATATATATATATATATATATATATATATATATATATATATATATATAGTGTTATATATATATATACCAAAATAAATATATATATATATATATATATATATATATATATATATATATATATATGACGTCACCACCTTCTCAACCACTCTCGGTGATTAACATATTAAATTTATTTATGTTAATATATTTTATATATTTAAAATTTTCTACCGACGGACCTATGCTCGAACCAGTGCTACTTAATTAATAGTCAAGAACTCATACCATAGAGCCAGCATGACTTATAAATTCACCCATTATTATGTATTTTCAGTTGAAAAATAACCTGTTCCTACATTTTTGCGTGACGGGAGAAGAACTTTTGTCGAGATGATTTGAAACTTTAAACACAGTTTAGCCTATTATCTAAAATATTATTGTGGGGATTTTCGATTTCTACAAACAAAACTCGAGGAGCACTAATCCCTGATACCCTATAAAAATGGATTACATAAATATTTTTTGCGATAATATTTTTTCAGTTCATCCGATCAATATGAAATTGTCAAAGAATTTATAATTGAGAGAGATAAACCTTTTTTTTATTTAGATCATTTTATTTTTCTCTGGACACAGAAAGAAACTGAAAACAAAATGGTTAAGTATACATCAAAATTATATAAATAATATAGGTGTGACTCTCTCAAATTATAAATACCTCGAAAATTTTGTATTGATCGGATGAAGAGATAAAAAGGTATCGCAATTTTCACTTAACTAAAAATGCTCACTACTTCTTTGACTCTCCACTTCTCTTGTTCCATCCGACAGCACCACTGCTGTCTTCTTCTTCTCTTGGTATCAATCATTTCATCTAATTTTCATTTCTTTTGTTCTAGCTCTTCTAGCTATAGCAGATGATGTAGAAGGCCACAGGCAATCATTTAATCTATAAATAGTGGTGTTCCTCAAGGTTCTTTTCTATCCTTCACTCTCTACTTTACATTACTAGCTTTCTAACTGTCCAATTATGACTTGTCCACTTTTAAGTTCAAGTTTCCACCCTTCATTACTCTTAAATTTTAAAAAACATCCCATACAACCCCAAAGAGGAATCACCTTTTAGCAACTGATCTCTGATTCAAATTTGCAATTGTGGAAAAGAAAATGGTTGTTTTCAATACTTCAAAAACTCACCTTCTTCATCTATCCACTCATCAAAACTTAAACCTTATCTGCCCTTGGCATGCTTGGTATATTTTCTATTCTTGTAATGTTTCTATGAAGGATAACATTATTTTGCTCACTAAACAAACTTCTAATAAGTATAATTAATTCATAGCACATCTTGGATGACTCTATTCACATAGCTCTTCTAGAAATGGTGAAGCCTAGGGCTTTTCCAGACCTATACCCAAATTGGTCGACATTTGTAAAATAAAATCTGGTTATTTAGAGATTCTATAACGAATCCAACAAAACCTAACTTAACCTAACTTAACCTAACCTAACCTAACCTAACTTAACCTAACCTAACCTAACCTAACCTAACCTAACCTAACTTAACCTAACCTAACTTAACCTAACCTAACTTAACCTAACCTAACCTAACCTAACTTAACCTAACCTAGCTTAAAGCCTGAAGCGAGCTCTACAAAAAAAAATTTTGATGTTGTGTTGACCCTTTTCCTGTCGGGGGGGGGGGGGGACCCCCCAATCTTTTTTTTTTGAGGGGGGCTTTTAGGGTCCCCCCCATTTTCGTTTATGAATTGCTTTGAATTCACCACTGCAACCGACACTACTCTTTGGAACTCTCAAATTTCATACCTCCTCCATTGAAGGGAGCTCGTGGGATTCGCTTTTCTATACATTCTCAACTTTTCTCTCTAAAGTTCTTCGACCGTAGAGTTAAACGCTATGCTCATTCTCAACTGGTAAAGTTAGGAATAACCTTTCTTTTATTTTATAACACTTTCTTTGACTTACAAACTTTCAAACAGGGCTGCGAAGAAAGAGACGGAGCCGGAGCCGGAGACGGGGTCAGAATTGGAGCAAACACAATTTAGGGGCGGAATCAAAACTGAAGCAAAAAAAATAATAATAATGATAATTGACCAAAAAAAATTCCTTACTTTTCCGTTAAAAGGACCATTGAGAAAATAATTTTTTTTATAGAATAGCAAAACTTTTTATGTTGTTAACTTATTTAACAGTACAAATAACGTGATCGCTGGCGGGCGTATGATAAAATAATATATAATTTCTATTAAATATATTTTAAATTAGTATATTAATTTTTGGTATATAAATCCATGGCCGAATATCCCCATGTCTACGGGGTGCTTTGCCCTCGTGCCCCCGACCAGTGAGTAAGTGGTAAATATTTAATTATATTTAAACTAATAAGTTTCAATATTTGGTGCCTTTTTATAGGACTTTCCTATCGAATGGTCACCTCGTTATCTCCTTCGGGGAAAGAGTCATAATGTCTTCATACTGTATTTGTTGTAATTGTATGTGAAAATATTAATGAAACTTATTATTTCCATTTTTCATAAGCAATCAATGATTGCATAGTTGTAAATATATCAAGAGTTATCACTGGATGAAGCAGGAGCAGGAGCAGGAGCCGGAGCCGGAGCCGGGAAATATAAAAATGATGGAACCGGCTAATTTCGAAATGTTGGAGTTGGAGAGGAACCGGTAAATAAAATTTACCGATTCCGCTCCCTGCTTTTAAACATTGGGACATTTCGGTCTTTGAATTGGATATGAAATTTATTTCCCCCAAATCTGATGGATTCATATGGGCCTCAAGCTTTACCCACCACGATATATATATATATATATATATATATAGTAATATTATATAAATATATATATTAGTTATATATAGATATATATATATAATATATATATATATATATATAATATATATATATATATATATATACTATTTATATATATATATATGTAGTGTGTGTGTTATGTGTATGTGTTTGTGTGTATGTGAGGGTGTGTGTGCGTGTGTGTGTAAATCACTTAAGACCGATCTTACATGCGTTTTTCGTATTTCAACACTATTCATTTGATATACATAACACATTTTAACGTAAGCTTGTGTTATATATACAAGCCTCTTTCACAATTTGTAAAATATCTGTCGATGAGATGTTGTAAATTAATTAAATGCATGTTTACAATGCAAGTTTACAAGATAATAATTTCCATATTTTCAAGATTGGCCAAATTGAAAACTCATTTGAGCTTAGGTGCCAAATAGTAAATATTGGAATTTTATTGTTTTGTTTTTTCGAAAAGTTTGAAATAAAATTAATTAATTAATTGAGTTAGTAGTTACCCTATTTATAATAAATCTTTTAAAAAAATATATAATTCAATAGCCCTTTGAACTTTCAATCTTTCATTTGCTACCCTTACTCTATACAACCTTACACTCATCATATACCAAAGGTTTTAGTTGGTAATTTTTTATAAACTAGTCTGACAATTTAAGGTAATTTAAAATATAAATAAATAGATTACATATTTCAGTTAGGAAGTAAAATTAGTAATTTGCTTCCCTGTAATTTGCTTCCTTTCTCGAGCCTACAGCAGATACCGTTGACCCGGTGCTTAATCCCATTACTAGCAAAGCACGTTATTAATCCACTCATTTAAAATATATTTTTACAAATTAGCAACGTACTGCATTGTGTGCAATTCAGACTACACACCTATGTGTATTATTACCAATACACACATCATGTATATTGGCTAACAGGACATAGGTTGGTCCAAGCAACTTTTTGACGCAGTTTCAAATTCTTTATCAATTTGAAAAATGTTAATGAGGTGTAAATTGACATTTATTGACATTCTTCTCTTATTTATTTAAAATAGAACATAATTAAATGTGTAGACATTAAAATTAATTCCTTTTATATGTTCTGATACTGAAGCTATTTAAATGTAGAATTATAAAACAATAAATTTTATTTAATGTTAATGTCAACGAATAATAATAATAATAATACTGTAATTAGTATTTGTATTCCTTATTTAATATTATTACTGTATTTAGTATTTGATTACCTATTATTTATTAGTAGTAGTATTTTCTTATTATTAATATTATTATTTATTATTATTATTATTATTAATATTATTATTATTATTATTATTATTATTATTATTATTATTATTATTATTATTATTATTATTATTATTATTATTATTATTATTATTATTATTATTATTATTATTATTGATTCATTAAGCAAGTTTAATGATTAACAGTTGTAAATTATTTACTGTAGATAAGAAAATAATATAATATATATATCCATTTATATTATACAGTATTATATATTATATATATTATATATATATATTTATATTTATATTTATATTTATATTATATATAATATATCAGTGGCGTTTCCTGATTTGAGGGATAGGTTTGCTTATATATATAAATATATATATTATATAATATGTATATATAATTATATAATATATATATATATATATATATATATATGATATATTATTATTATATAATATATATATATATTATATATATAGATATTATATATATATATATATATATATATATATATATATACTATATATATTACCAACATTAAAATATAAATTAAAAAAGTCTCTGTGCAAAAAAAATCCAGTGGCTAAATTTTTAGAGCACAATTTTAAGGTATTTAAAGAATAAAAATGAGGGCGAGAGAGAGCAAGCGTGAAGATAACATGACGAACGAATATAGGGAGTTTCAAATTTTTTTTAGCGCACAGGAAAGCTTCCTTTTTTGATACGGTAGCTAACTGTATAAAATAAGCTAATTGGAAGTTTAAGAGCCATTTAATTTTTTTATATTTTATAGAATAATTGTGTACAAAATTATCTTATTTGAACAGATATTCCCTTATATCTAAAGTGTAATTTTTTAAAAAAACTAATTTTAGCTTTTATAGGGTGTGCGGCGCACACCAAGCACCTACTATGTATACGCCCTGATATATATATATATTAGTAGATAATATACTATATATATATATATATATATATTATATCACTATATATATATATAATATATATAGTATAATAATATATATATATATATTATATATATATATATATATATAGAAATTTCTAAAATAATAAAAATAATTTGCGTACAAATATATTTAAGTAAGAAGGTTTACAAAAGGTATTCTAGTAGAAGGTCTCGGCCAAACTCCCAGATATTTTTTTTTACTCTTTGTACTATGTAACCAACCATTCCAGGATTCGTTGCACGAAAATTAAAGATTGAAAACTTCAGGGATGTAAATTTCGCAGCAGCTACTTAAAGTTT
>JABUQX010011407.1:25000-37500 GCA_015478945.1 Trachelipus rathkii | reverse complement strand
ATTTTAATTTTTTTTGAAAAATTCACTCCCTAACAAAAAAAAAATTACGCATTTTTCTATTCATGTATAATCTCTAAATATTGAGTTAATTTCTAAATAGGTTAATTAAGGTGGTCCTCTGCAACAAAACAATTTTAAAGAGGTTCAGTAGTAAATGAAAGGTTAAATACCGCTTGTTCTATACCATTTGCGCTGAAAAGTGAAATACTCAATACCTATTAAAAAAGAAGGTGTTCTGAATAACTTTGAGTTCAAACCTTACTTGACCTCATAATTAATAGAATGTAAAGGACTACACAACCTACTACAATTGAAGTAGGTTGTGTAGTAAGACTACACAACCTACTACAACTTCACTGAGAATTCTTAACCCTCGTTACTAACTCAGTGAAAAGAAATTGTCACAAAATGTTTATGTTAAATAAGCAAAATCATTTTTTTTTTCTATTCTGATTGGGTATTTATCACGATACCAATCGATTCTGTCAGGTGGTAACCCATGATACCAAGCCTACATTTGGGTTGACGATAACTAACCAAACTTGGTTTGAGGTTGATGAATCTGAATTTATTACACATATCTGGTTGTAGGACATCAAAAATTCGTACCCTCAACAATAATTTGAGGTTTATTGATTTATATCCTGATATCAATAATTCCCCAAGTTGGAATCGAAGTTGATGGATCTGCCCATTTTATTTTCCGATCAAAATATTCTCAGTAGACGGCAATATTGAACCAGTCAATTCGTGATAAATACACTGATACATTTTGTAAAGGAGTTTATGCTCCTGTCCACTTTGGATACAATCGTGCCGATGCAAAATTGGAGGACCCGATTCTCTTCCTATGCCCTCAACACGCACACACACACGCACACACACACACACACACCACACACACAACACACACCACATATAATTATATATATATATATATATATATTATATATATTATATTATATATATTATATAATATTATATATTATATTATATATTGAAGGAAATAAGCGGTAAAAACAAGGCATTGCTAATGGACGATTTAGACAGTCGCTTGATTAGGGCATTAGAGAGAGAGTGCCAGACAGATTGTCGACAGATATTTTAAAGGGCACCCAATTCAATCTGTCGAGTAAACAGTTATATAAATGAGGGAGAAATTGAGGGGGAGGGGATGAAAATAAATTAATGTTTGATTAACAATTTTTGGTTTACTTCCAAACTCTTTTTATTTTTAAATTTAATAGTGATAAAAAAGTATGAAAATTTTCAATGCATGAAGGCAGATGATAAGTTAAGTACATCAACTCTTTTATATATATTAATACTGTATAATATATATATATATATATATATATATTCCTTTATATATAATATATATATATATATATATATATATATATATATATCTACTATATATATATATAATATATATAATATATATATATATATATATATATATATTCCTTTACCCTCTCACTCCCTGGCCACCCTGTCTTCAGGGCCGCCACACTGCTTCAAGGTACCCCACCACCTCGGCCGTTCTCCTCTCCATATATCTACCAGGGCAGAGATGTTCCAGATTGCTCTGGGTTAGAGTTATAAATACAGGTCAGAAAGGGAAGTGAGAGACTGTTCCAGGGTCCAGGGTTTTAGAATTTCGACAAGTGTTTGAAATAGTTGGTTTTAAATTGAAATGTGTTTGATAGTTACTGTAGGATTTGGGGTGGCCGATATTAGTTTGGCCAAGGATGTAATGTTGGAGAAGCGATTGAATTCTGGAGCTATTCGGTGGATGTTCGTTTAGATGTTGTTTAGTTGGTCTGTCTCTTTAAGGTAGTTTTCAGTCAGAAGGCTGTGGATAATGTTGGTGTGATAAATATATATATTATATATATTATATATATATATATATATATATATATTTATATATATATATATATATATATAATATATATATATATATATATATATATATATATATATATACTACAACACATTTTTGTATGCAATTTCTTGTGCTGTGTGTGTGAGTGCGTGAGTGTTTTGAACTTTCTGAATTATTCATATTTTAGATATTTACTGTAAATATAGGTTTTTAGCGTATTTTTAAAATTTCAGGTTTTAAATTTAGTTTTTAAACTTACGAATAACTTTATCTCGTTTCGCCTTTGGGTTTTGTCTGGTTCTGTTTCTGTCTGTGGTCCTTTTTGTTGTGTGACTGTCGCTGTGCGCTTGTATGATGGTGGATTTGCACAGGCGCTGGCTTTCCTTTGACTTTACCAACATCCGTGCCTTACACTCTAACTTTTGCATCCGTGGAATACCACTCTCTAACTCTAACCCTAATTTTATGTTCTTGTCTGAGACCCAGATGGCTAAGAATTCATCCTCTAACTCGTTTAATATATCCAACTATAACTTATTTCATAATTTCCGTCTGAAGGGTGGAGTATGTGCCTATGTAAACATAAACACTCCTGTAACACGTCTCGAGAATCTTGATCTCCTAACTTCGATTGTTCTGTGGCTTAAAATCTTTCTTCCTTCTACTACAATCATCTTGTGCTTCTGCTACTGTTCCCTTAACAGAACAGATTTTCATGCCCTTTTTTTGATTATTTTACTACTTCTCACAAGTCCTTTAAAAGCTCACCAGTAACAGGCTCTTAAAATATCTCAAATGTACACAACACTGAATGGTTGGGGTCCTCTCATACTGATTTAGGTGGGGAGGAAGGCGAATCATTTCAGTATTCTCAACGATCTGGAGAAACTAATTAAAGAACCAACACACAATCCGGATTCGTCCCAACCAATTCTTGAACACTCCTGACCCCTTGTTTCACCACTAGTCCTTCTTCTCTATGAAATACACCAGCTTCGCTCCTATCGGTAAATCTGACCATAACCTCTATATCTCTTAATTTTAATTACTTTCTCTCAACAGCTCCATCCTTGCCCTAAGCGTTTTTTCTGGTACTTTAATCGGGCTGACTGGGGGCATTGCGTTGCTTCTACGCTACACTACAATTGGAGTGGACTGCTTTGACTCTTGAAGGACGCTTTCGGCTTCTGCCGATAAAGTGGGGAGCTGTAAATCGTTGATGGGGATGAGCAGGTTCATTTCCTTCTTCAACTAAATTTTTTTCTACTCAAAATATATTGTTCGATCGTACTTCTTCTCTGGACATTCAAGATAGAGGCAGTGCGTATCGGGTGTTGGAAAAATTCTCCATTCTTCCTATTTCACCTCGCTAATTTTCATTCAGCTAGAAATCTTTGCAGGGACACTCTTTGACGAGCAAAGGGCTTTCATTAAACGAAAGTCGCTGACCTCCTTGGTTCTCCCTACTTGATAAATCTTTCTGGCCTCCTTGCCAAAAACATCTCTACAACTTCTGAAAATCATCCTTTCCTCCTCTTTCTTATTCGCTCTGATGGTTTTCTGGTGCTAATACTCCAACTAAAAAAGCCAACTTTTCGTTCTCCTATTTTCTTCTAAATCAACCCTGGATGATTCTTGCATTTCCTCTTCCTCCTACTCCTCCTCTCATGTGTCCCATGCCTTTGTCCCGGGATTATGTCTTGATCGGGTGCATAGGCTTCTGTGAAATCTATGAACGTTAAGTAAGGCTGGTGTCCCGGATGGCATTCCTTCCCCGAGTTTTGAAGGAGTGTGCTTCCGTCTGACCCCGGCCACTCGTTCACTATATCTCTATGCCTCATACTTAGCACTTTCTCAGTGTTGGAAGCGCGCATATGTCCAACCTATTCCGGAAAAAAGGAAGCCGCTCCGATCCTTTCTAACTATCGCCCCTATAGCTCTAACTTGTATTCCTATCTTAAGATCTTTTGAAAACCCTTCCTCAACCTCTCACTTCTTAGGGACCATCTGGGAATCTTATTCACTTCTTTCCGATCGCCAGTACGGCTTTCGGCGCTCGAGGTCTACTGTGCGCAATAACTTACATACTTTACAACTTTTATACACGTTCCTCTGTGTAAGAACTACGGGGAGACTTACGTGGTAGCGCTTTACATATCCAAAGCATTTGACCGGGTATGCACGCGTCACTGCTCTCCAAACTCCCTCCTTTGGGTTTCCTCCTCTCTTTTTTGCTTACTTATGTCTAGCTTTTCTTTCAATCGCTCAATATCGGCTGTTGTTGAGGGCGACTTCTTCTTCTTTTTCTGTTAATAGTGGTGTCCCTCAGGGTTTTATTTTATGGTATTTATTCTGCTTTCATTTAATGATCTTCTCACCTGCCACATCTAACTCTATCCACTCATATTGCCGATGACTCGACCCTTCATTCTTCAACTAATTTCAATTCTGCTCCCTCTTTTACTTCTATAGAATTGCCTCTCGTCTCAGCCTTTCCGATTCTGTTCTCGCTGATCTGGACAGGATTTCCGGGTTGGGGTCGTCTCAACCTTTGTGAAATTTAATTCTTTAAAAAACTCAACTTCTACAAATGTCCCTCTCTAAGATGCACCTTCTAACTTTCCTTCCTGTTTCAATGGCTCTCTCGTATCTTCCGTTGACAATATAAACATTATTGGCCTTAACACAAACAAAAAAATGTCTTGGAAACCTCACATCACAACGGTTGCTAGGGCGGCCTCAAAGAAACTGGGAGTTTGTTTAGAACTGCGTGACTTTTTTCCTCTTCTCAGTTGCTCCCAGCTATACAAGGGTCTATCCGCCCTTGTATGGAGGTGGACTGCTCTCATTATCTTGGGGGGGCTTCTGGTTTCACCCGGCTTTGGATAGGGACCGAGTCAAAGGCAAAAAGGCTTATTAAACTGTTCTGTACTTTCTAAGTTCACTTGACACTATCTTTGTGGCGCGATGTCGGTGCTTTATCTCTTCTTCTATAGGTACCGTTAGCCGGCCAAACGTGCTCGAGGAACTTTTCCACTCGCCGTACCCACCACCTTTTACGACGCCCACGAAGCACAAGGGTGCTGTGTCGGGCAACCATTGAGTTTTGTGTTGATATTAGTAACTCCAGACTTGTTCGCTGCGGTTCTTCCTTCTTTCCTGCCACCTCGTTCTGTGGAATTCTGCTTCCACTCTTCTGTGTTTTGTTATTCTCCTACTCCAAAATTTAATCTCCCTACCACTTTAAAGCGCTGCGTCTGTTCTTCATCCTGCCGTTAATTTGCGGTAGATGAACTATTTTGAGACCTTCAACAACCCCCCTCCATTGAAATAGGGCTCTGCCCGTGAGCGCTGGTGTTAGTAATTGAAAACAATATTTGATAGAAAATTTATTTTTAGATATATATTTAATATAAATATATTATATACTATATTTAGATAATAATATATTCATATATATTTATATATAATATATAGTACATATATATTTGCTTCTAACTCCAATCTTGACGATTCTAGAGTTATTCCTACTTCCCCCACCCACATCCAACTCATTAATGTCTAACAACGTAATTTCTTCTTTTTTTTTTTTTTATTTTTTTTGTTTCTTATATTCTTCTCTCTCTGAGTTAACACTAAGAAGGTTTATGGTCCTTACGGTATTCCTTATGTGGTCCTTAAAACTTGTGCTTCTTCTGAGTTTGCTTCCTACCTTGGTTAACTTCTTCGTCTCTTTTTTTCCCACTTCGATCTTCCCTTCTTAATGGAAACGTTCCTTCATTCAACCTGTAACGAAAAAGGGGGACCGACGACCCTTTTCAGTATTAATCCTCGTCCTATTGCTTTAACATCCGTTCTTTCTCAAGTTCTCAAATCTATTTTCAGCAGAAAGATTTGGAAACGTCTTAATTCTTCTAATATAATCTCTGATTGCCAGTATGGCTTTCCTAAGAAACATTCTACTTTCTTTCTCTCCCTTTCTCTCCCTTTCTCTCCTTTTCTCTCCCTTTCTCTTCTTTCTCTTCTCTGTGATTCTTGGTCCTCTTCCCTTCTGTATTTCGGTGAATCTTTTTCGTTGGGGCTAGACCTATGGAAAGCCTTCGATAGATTCTGGCACAAAGCTTTGTTTCCTAAATTTTCCTCTTACAGTATCGGTGTCTATTCTTCTCTCTGTGGCCTCCCTGACTTCCTTTTCGGTGGTTCTGTAGCAGCTATTGTAGGCAGCCACCGTTCATCCTTAAAATCTATGAATAGTGGTGTTCCTCAAGGTTCTATCCTGATACTATACTGAAACATCATCTCTCTGAGTAGAGCCCTCTTGGGCCCTTGACCTGAGTGTGAACGGGGAAACTTCTGGGAAGATTTCCTTTTAGATCATCGTTTTCAAGTGGTAAAACACATGTTATACCAAGAGCGACGGCTGGGGTCCGAAACCCAACAGGAGAGAATAAAGATTCTTTATATTTTCAAACTGTGAGTGTGTTAACAGTTGTAAAATTATATATATATATATATATATATATATATATATATATATATATATATATATATATTATATATATATATATATATATATATATATACATGGGCGCCGTTATGGGGGGCAGGGTAGGGCCATGGCCCCCCCCTAGGTTTTGAATCTCATGAGAAATTTCCACAATTAATTTTTTTTAAGATCACATGGCTAAACCGATATATAATATATATATATATATATATATATATATATATAATATATATATATATAGATATATATTATATAGTATATATATATATATATATATATATATAATAATATTATATATATATATATATATATATTTAGGGGATGTGCAATATTTTCGTTAAGTATTCGCGTATTCGGCCATATTCGGCCAAATGCCGGAATATTTCGGTATCGGCTTTTTGCCGAACTATTCGGGCCGAATATTGAGTATAAGTTTTTTTCAATTTAAAATTGAAATTTTAGAAACTTATTTTCCAAAAAAATAAAAATATAGCAAATTTTGTAGCCAATATGGCGAAAATCTTTGTTATCATTTGTCAGATCCTATAATGGCCTTTGACATTTTTCAATATTCTAAAAAATAGAATTCATTTAGTGATACGGGATAATGGACCAAACATGGTAGCTGGTATAAGGGAGAGTGGCTTGCTATCAATTTCATGTTTTATTCACATGTTGCAACTATGCATTCACGATTCAATATTATGTCAGAAGTCTGTTAAAGATATTTTATTTACTTGCAGAAGCATATCCTCTCATTTTCACAAATTCAGCAACGCAGCTGCAATCAGAAAAACTTTACAGATGCTCGCTGAATGTCAAACAGCATAAATTAATTCAAGACGTTTCTACATGCTGGAACAGAACTTATGATATGCTTAAAAGATTGTTTGAACAAAAAATTCCCCTATCCATATACGCTGCTGAATGCAATCAGAAAATGTTGACTGATTTTTCAGTGGCCAAATTATTCCATTTACTTGAGTCAATTTGACAACATCACTAAAAAAAGCTTTAAACGTGAAGTAACAGTCGCCCAAGTGATCCCTATTTTAGCAAAAAATCTATTTTTAAATAAGGCAATTAAAAGCAAAAGCTTCAGTGCAATAATTACACTCGTTGAAGGGCTTAAGAAATCAGTAGAAAAAAAGACTTTCTAAGTTTCTGTGATAAATCTTTGTGTGTAGCTACTTTCTTAGAACTGCGATTCAAGCTAATTTTTCAACATGAATCAGTAAAAAATATGTAAAAATATGGTCGTTGAGGCATGGAAAGAAATGCATGAAAATTTAGCTCCTGACTCTTCTGCTGAGGATGATTTACGTAGTGGGGAAAATGAAGCTGAAGGTTCCATTTTCACTTCTTTAATGAATTGTTTTAAAGTTGTGGCATCAAAATCGTCATACAGAAAAGAAAGTGAGGGTGAAAAGAAAGCTCCCATTCTTCTGACGATGTGATTATTGTTACATAAAAGTAAAAGGCTACATACTGAATTACATCAAAAAATAAACAAATATATAAGTTTGCCTACTATTGACAGTGAAACAATGATATCCCTTTCACTTGGTGACGAAAAACACTGAAATAGTTTTATGAATTTTGAAAAAAAACGCAATAAAATACCATTTCAGCTCCACCGTCATCAGTCGAAAGTGAAAGAATATTTAGAACAGGAGAAAATATTTATGAAGCCACAAGAAATAGGTTATCCCATGAAAATGGAGAACTGCTAATTTTCTGTCATTTTAACCTTAGAGCTTATTCAATTGAAGTTTAGTTTAATATCTTTAACTACGAAACTTTTCAATTTTCATTAATTATTTTTAATTATGTGAATGTTTGCTAATAGGTAAGAAATAGTTTTTTACTTTTTGTTTTATTACTTTGTATTATAACACTGGTAAACATGAAATTTCTTGGACGGGTTTTCGCAATTGAATTATTGATGTTCTGATTCCAAAAATGTAATCGGTTTTTGCATATCACATGGCATTTGTGAGATATGTGTGTAACACAGATTTGTAAAATTTTATGATTTTTACCTTTTCAAGAGGGTCTATCACAATTATTGGATATATATATATTATATATATAAATATATATATATATATAGTATAATATTATATATATATATAATATAATATATATTATATATATATATATATATTTATATATAAATATATATATATAATATATTATATATAATATATGTACATATATATATTATATTATATATATATATATATATATATATATATATATATATATATATATATATATATATATATATATATATATATAATATATATATATATATATAATATAATATATATATATATATATATATATATAATATATTGGATATATGAAGAGAGAGAAACAAATCGCAATGATATGATACATGTCCTTGATAGATATATGTTAAACATATAATACAACTATGAATAAAGAGTAACATGGGACAACAATGAATGTAATAGAAGGAATGGGTTTAGTTAATGTAAACATACCTACGATGGTAGTAACTTTCTCTTCGTAGACGATCTACTGTGCATAGCGTCTGCAATATCCCTCATCAATCTCCAAACAATAGTCGGCCATCATATTGATATACCCATTTGTCCTGTTGGTAACGTCCTTCCATGAACTTTAGATCTTGATGAAGCGTTCACCCTGCTCATCACTAACACGCCTAGATTATCCGGAAATTTTCTTAGGATGAAATGTAAGCTAGTGCCAACTTTATTACTCATTCAACATCATGAGAATGAAACTTGTCTAGCAGTCCTGTACAATGTTAGTTGTTCTCGGCTTTCCTGTTCCCAGAAAATTTTGTGCTACATCTGAAAAAGAAATCCCACGCTCTGCCTCTAACACATCATTTGCTTTATAGCAAACAGCATCACCGAGGGAGTGTCCGTATTGTGGGCCAATCAAATATCCCAGCATTTTTCTTCTCGTCACTCAGACCAGAAAACGTTGAGATATATATAGCGGAAGCATTCACAATCATGGTCCAGGGCCTTCACAAATTGTTTCATCAAACCAAGGTTTATGTGTAGTGGAGGTAAGATGATGTTTTCTCTGTACAAGTGCTCACGTACAGAGTGTTCCTGTCACCTGGCGTGAAGGTTTCCTTGCGTGGCCATTCTGCTTATTGGTCCAGTAATCCTTTGCCGCCCGGCTGTTCCAATAGCACAGGAAGCAGGTATAGTTTGGTGAAACCTGCTTGCTGACTGAGCAAAATGTTACCATTTTGAGGTTCGACGCATATATTACCATCCATATACCAGATTTGTGCCTCTCCAAACTGTCTTATTTTGGCATTACTCCTCTCTTACGCTACGAGCACCCTACTGGAACCAAGCATACCTGTTGCCGTTGTGTAACAACACACACTTTAAAATGCTCTTGGAAGTGTCAATAAACAGTCGCCACTCACCTGCATCGTATCCTGGGAGTCCCATAGCGAGTAGTAGGCCTGCAACTTCACTGCAATACAAAAGGTTACCATCTGACTGGAAGAGCCTCCGCAGCTCTGCTTCTCTGTTACGATAAAATGTTACTCTTGTGCTATGGTCCAGTAGTCATTTTTCATGCAACCTCGAAACCAACAGCTCAGGACAACTTCGGCAAATACAACTCTCATACAAGATCGTTCAGTTCACACTGGGTGAACAATGACGGACCATCCGACTTATTTCAGATGGATGATAGACATCATCCAGGTCAATGGCATCCATACATGTAGACGTACAAAAGTACATGCTTCCGAATATCGACCGCAGTAAACATGCTGCTACTGTAGAAATATGCGGAAGGTAACGTCTATACACCTACACATAGTGCGCACATGAATTTTGTCATTCCTAAGGAATATGCAAAATGGATCCATGATTGCACGAAAACGGGATGTGAAACAGCAAATCCGAGAATATATATGGAATCAGCACCTCCGAATTACTATATATCTGATACAAAAAGTCCATCCAAGAAAAATTCACCTTTGTTTTGTTGACCAGTGTAAGTTTTCATTTATTTTTCCCTAAATGGATGAACCGAACTTTGAAAAATAACTATTCGGCCGAATAGTGAAGTGATTATTCGGCCGAATATTCGTATTCTGCGAATACTTTTTAGCCGAATATTCGCGTATTCGGTTATTCCGGCTTTTTCACTATTCGGCACATCCCTAATATATTATATATATATATTATATATATATATAATATATATATATATATATAATATATATATATATATATATATAAATATATTATATAATATATATAATATATATTATATATATATACGAAAAGCCTATTTTTTTTTTATCTTGAGATACTTTGTGGCTGGAAATGTAGGGGAGGGCCATGCCTACCCTGGCCACACTTGTAACGTCGCTCATGTATACCTCCATCCATGCATTCGTTGTTGCCCCAATCAGAGAATCGTAAGACGTTTGAAAATAATTTTGAATTGCATGCATTTTTTTAAACCAGCATAAGACTTTAGATGGCATAAACTTTTTATTTGCTCTACATCTTAATAGGAATTATACGATGAGATATTGAGACTGTTAATGGGAAAAAAATTTGCAAATAGTCCTGGGAAGAGAGGTAACTACTTGTGTGGTTGAGAAGCCGAACGAAGTAGTGGAGGTGGTTAAAAATATTATTATTATTATCTGAGAAAGTAATACTGAAAAATATGGATAAGCTTTTAATTAAAAGGCCTAGGATTGATAAAGTTATTCACTTGTGATTGAACAAACTACGAACCCATTTAGTGCTGGTTCTAGTAATGTTGATGATAATTTAAGTGGTATTGAAGCCAATCCTGTTATTGATATTAAATTTAGTAGTGTTGCTACTTGGGATATAGCGTACCAAGAGGAAAATGTCCTGGATATTGGAAATAACATAATTGGATTCAATATTAAAGATTAAAGTTTGACTTATTAACAAAACCGTACAAACCACCAATTACGTACAATTTTAAAGAGGCTAAGGAGGAAAAAACTCCTTTCCTTTATGAATAGCTAGATCTGCACAATTCTTGGCTAGCGTATTCTAAAATATTGAAAGGATCGTTTTGTAGATTGTGTGGCTTATTTAGACATTCTATCAAAAGAGACATATTTGGCTCCTTTATTGTAAAACCATTTAGAAAAAATAATAAAGACATGCATTCATGCTGCTAAAGTCCAGCAAATTCAGATGGCATAAAGATGCCTTCAGTAGCAAGCACAATCTAAAATTATTAGATTTGTAGTTAAGCAAGCGAAATTTAAAGCGAATAATATAAAACAAGCGTGTTAGTGTAACTGAGCAACTGCATGTTGCTGAGCCCTTATTTATTAAAAAAAATAGGCAAAAATTGGCACCTATAATTTCTACTTTAATATTTTGTTGCACTTATGATGTCGCTATTAGAGGTAGCACTGCAGATACCGTCAATTTTTTCCGATTTGCTCAAATTCAGAGTAAAAGCTGGAGATGTTGTTCTTGTGGAACATTTGAAATCAAGCGGAGTAAAAGCTAAATACACATCACATATGATCAGAATGAACTATATACTTTATTTGTGGATAGTTGATATTAATCAATTTGAAATAATTAAGCAATTGTTAAATAGTTTCTCTGTCTTTTAGCAGACGAGGCAGCAGACATATCCGGAACAGAACAGCTATCGATTGGTATTCGCTTCGTTGATAAGAATTTCTGGGCTTTACTCCTCTTAAAAAACTTAAAGCTGAAGATATAGCCAGAGCTATATTGTCTACTACACGAGATATTTACAATTTAAATATGAGTAAACTTGTTGGACTTGGTTTGATGGGTGCTCCACCATGACTGGCAAAGAAAATGGAGTTCAGAAGTTAATAAGAGATCAGTACCCTAAAGCCAAATTTTTTTCATTTTTGTTCCTATCGTTTCAATTTAATAATTAATGACCTAAATAAATACTGTTCCAGAATTTCGAAACACTATTGGAATAGTAAAATAATTTATAAAATTTTTCCTTGAAAAAATGTCTCGCAGAAATTTGGTGGCTAATATACTATTGTTATGCGAAACACGATAGTCTGCCAAGTACAAATCA
>JABUQX010011407.1:0-7500 GCA_015478945.1 Trachelipus rathkii | reverse complement strand
TTCGGCCTGACCTGCCGGATACGCCTATACCAGCCTACAACTGCAACCTAACCTACCTAACGCTAACATAAACTAAACCAACCTAACCTAACCTAGAACCTAACTAACCTAACCTATCCATAACCTAACCTAACCTAACCTAACTAACCTAACCCTACACCTAGCCTACACCTATCCTACACCTGCACCTAGCCTCCGCCCCGCCCTTGAGCGCATCCAGGTAAACTGAATGCCCTGGCCGTGTTGGTAGGTATCTTGTGCTAACATGGAGGTCATGTAGGAATCTGACCTGTAAATGGATTCTATCCCTAACTTATTTCCATCCGGTGCACACACCCACACACACACACACACACACATACACACTTATACTTATACACACACACACACACACAACACACACATTACACACCACACACACACCATTCACATATGACAGCTTATACACACATTCAGCTATGACAACTTATACACACATTCAGCTATGAACACTTACATTTACCCATAACCACTGTACATTTACCACTTATACACAAATCGGTCCACAAACAGCACACACACACAACACACACACCACTTAACTTATACACACATTCACTATGACACTTACACTCCCATAGACACTTACACTTACATTTACACTTATACACATGTATAAACACACGACCAACCCCTTTTGGTCTTCCAATGGGTCAATTTTAGCCCATCCTAATTTTAGGCACTTAAAACATTTTTATTTAAAAACATAATACTTTACAGACTAAGAGTAAATCAGTAATCAATAGAGGTGTTACTAACACCTAGGGGGAATTAGTATGCTTTTGTGTTTTACTGTTTTTCTGCTTTAACTATGTTTTACTGTTTTTTTAACTTATATGTTTTTCTGCTTTAACTCACATATTAATTAACATTACAATACCTTAAAGCAGTAAATCAGTAAATCAATAGAGGTGTTACCTTAACACCTAAGGGGGGATTAGTATGTTTTGTTTTACTGTTTTAACTGCTTTAACTCATGTTTTTACTGCTTTAACTATGTTTTTACCTGCTTTAACTCATATGTTTACTGCTTTAACTCACATATTCATTATTTTACATACCTTAAAAGCAGTAAATCAGTAAAATCAATAGAGGCTGTGACCTAACACCAAAGGGGGATTAGTATGCTTTTTGTTTTTAACTGCTTTTACTGCTTTAAACTCATGTTTTTACTGGCTTTAAACTTTCTGGCTTTACCTGCTTTAACTTTCTGCTTTAACTGTTTAACTTTCCTGCTTTAAACTCGCTGTTAACTTCTGCTTTACTGGCTTTAACTTTCTGCTCTTAAATGTTTTAACTTTCTGCTTTAATGCTTAACTCATATATTTTATTAACATTATGTTTTTTATTTTTGTTTTTATACTTTTTATTATTTTAATATTTATTTTTATTTATTTTATTATTATTATATTATATTTTTATTATTTTATTTTTTATCTTTATTTTTATATTTACTTCATGTTAATTGTTATTATTATTTAGAACACACACACACACACCACAACACACACACACACACACACACGCACACACACAACACGCAAACTCAACACATACACTTACAGGGCTATACACAGCATTCACTATGAACACTTACATTTAACCATACGACACTTAACTTTACAACTTATACACATGCGGTCACACACTACAACCATTCACTATGATACTTATACACACATTCACTATGAAACTTATACACACTTTACTTGCACTCACACAGATTTACTTACACTTCACACCCACAGATTTACTACACACAGATTTTTACTTACACTTGCACACAGATTTACACACACACACACAGGCACAGCACACACCACACCACACCACACCACAACACACACACACACACAACACCCCACCGCACACTCACTTAGAAGGTCATACTTAAGAATTTTATAATTAAATACATTCTTAAGTTTTAATTAAACACGTACATTTAATATTACTCATTCAAATATAACTAAAATTTTTTCAAAGTTTCTTAAAACTTCTATAAATAAATCAATCATTATCTTTGAACAAAGATTTTATTATTAACTGTTAATAATTATTTTTTGTTTATAAATTTTATAACTATCAAGTTTTAAAATAAACTTTTACTAAAATTTTATGAAATTTTATTAAAAACATATATTTTTAACGTACGCTTAAAGCAATAAATAAAGTAAAATCAGTAAGGCCAGCCCTAGCACCCCTCTAATCAAGCTATGCACGTTTGTCTATTGACTTACTGCTTTACATCATCTTTAGCATGAATAAGTACATAAAATAACAAAATAATGTTCTTCTCTGCTAACAGTAACATGTTATTTATTATATTCTATGTTTTTATTATAAAAAATAAAATTATTCCTTAAAAATGTCCGAGTTATTCGCTCGATGTTAACTAAAATATTCAAAAAGTTTTTTTTTTTAAAATAATTTGGGGTTTTCTTTATTATTATAGACAGACTTATTATTATATTATCTATGTACATTAACAATCCATCACGAGAAAACACAACAACCCGCACTCCTTACAGATACGAATCTGACCTCTCTCTGTAAAATGGGTTGAAATAACTACTTTAGGTCATAATTTTAGGATAATCCTTTGGATTCGTGAACGGCGAGCGATTTTAAGCCTAATATCCGAGTCACGAATAAGTATATTCAGAACTGACCTGTTTTTTCTGTAAAAATGTGGTGCAATAACTCGTACGGGCCTAAAATTTAGACTTAAATTTAGGAATAAGCCTTTTTGTAGACGGGCTATTTTAATCCTAATACCAGGTCAAAAAAGGTAATTCCCGTATAGACAAGAATCAATGTTATTTATTTTATTTTTTATAAAATATATATTTCAAACTGAAACATGCTGAGGAGTCGGACAAGATCCTCATATAAAGCAGGTAAAAGGAAATAGTTTCCTTACTAAGTGTGGATTTGGTCGGGAGTTTATATCCATTATACTGTCTATATTAGACCTCGTATGTGATTGCTCGGAGAATTAATTTATCGTCTGTTGTGAAAATTAACGATACCGTAGCTGGTTATCTGTGTATAAACTTGTTATGTTGGGCAGGTTGTTTTATTATCTTTAAGAACCCAAGACATCATTTTAAAATCATAGTCATTTTAACTGTTAAGCGGTGCACAAGTTACTTATCTGATTTGTATTAAAAGTGTTTTTTTTTACTAAGTGTATATCATATTTATAATAAATACTTTACTTGAGGAATAATTATTAATTCACTAGTAAAAGATAATAATTAATTCACTAGTTCATCAGGGCTTCGGACCAGCCCTTTCCGATTACGCAGACAAACGCCGTCGCCGTAGCGGCCGTCCGCCGCGTCCGCGCGCCCGGGGCCGCGTCATGCGCTCTTCAGCGGCAATATTGCAGGCTATTCCATTATGATATTTTAAAAGTATTTTATTTATGTAAGTAAAATTAAAGCTACTTTCTTCCTAAAAAAAAAAAAATCAAAAAACAATTTATAAAATTCTCTCTTATATATAATAATACGAATAAGTAAAGCTGCGTATAATATATTATATATTATATATAATATATAAATATATATAATATTTGGACTATATACGTTTTCAAGTGAAATTTTATATTAATAAAATTAAATATATATATATAATATATATATGACTATATATAATATATATATTATATATATATATTATATATATAATATATATATATATATAATTATATATTATATATATATAATTATAAGTTATTAAGCTTATTAAAATAACAATTTCAGTTGAAAAACGAAGTCCTCAGCAAACTTTTATATATATTATATAGTATATATATATATTATATATATATAATATATATATATATATAATATATATTTCATTCGCGCGGAAAATATTGCGCCTGCGGGCGCACGCGGCGGGCGGGACGCACCAGGGACGCACCTACGGGTGCGGGGTTGGCTGCCTTTGCGGTGGGGGCACATGGCTGAGCCCCTGGTGGTTAGCTTATGAACTAGTGAATTAATTATTATATCTACTCTAGTGAAATTAATAATTATTCTTCAATGTAATTATTATAAAAATGATATACACTTAGTAAAAATAAACACTTTCATACAAATCAGATACTTGTGCAGCCGTTAACAGCTAGAAATGAACTATGGATTTTTAAAATGAGTTTGGGTCTAAAAGAAAATAAAACACACACCTGCTCAAAATACAAGTTTAAAGAACAAAGGTAATTTTCAAAAGACGATAAAATAATCTCGAGCAATCAAATACGAGGTCATATAGAGATAAGGATACCCCGACCAAAATCACAAGTAAGGAAAACATTTCTTTTTTACCTGCTTAAAGGATCTTTCCGATCCAGCATGTTTCAAGTAATTAAATAATATTTATAAAAATAATAATAACATGATTCTTGTCTATGACACGGGAATTACCTTTTTGACCTGGTTATTAGATTAAATTAGCCCGTCTCAAAAGGCTATACATCCTAAATTTAGTCACTAAATTTATGCTAACGTGAAGTTATTGCACCACATTTTACAGAAAAAGGTCCGGTTTGAAATATATTTTGACGTGGAATTAGCTTAAATCGCCTCGGGTCACAAAAAGGATTATCCAAATTTAGACCTAAAGTAGTTATTTCAACACATTTTAAAGAGAGAGGTCAGTTTAGTATCTGTAAGGAGTGCGGGTTGTTGTGTTTTCTCGTGATGGATTTTCAATGTACCATATGATAATAAACAATAATAATTAAAAGAAATCCCGAATTATTTAAAAAAAAAAAAACTTTGAAAAATAGTTTTTAGTGTAGACATCGCAGTGAATAATATATAATGTAAGTGAATATTGTTACTTTTAACTAAAAACATAGAATGACTTTATCAGACGTTGAGAAGAATAACATGTTATGTTAGCAGAGAAGAGCTTATTTTGTTATTTTATACTTATTACATGGCTAAAGAAGATGTAAAGCAGTTAGTCAATAGAACAAAACGTGGAGCATAGCTTGATGTAGAGGGGTGCTAAGGGCTGGCCTATACTGATTTACTGATTTATTGCTTTAAGGTCGTAAAATATATGTTTTTAAATAAAAATTTCATAAAATTTAGTAAAAGTTAATTTTAAAAACTTGATAGTTATAAAATTTATAAACAAAAAGTATTAACAGTTAAAATAAATTCTTTGCTCAAAGATAATGATTGTGTTTTATTATAGAAGTTTTAAGAACCTTTGAAATATTTTAGTTATTTTTGAATGAGTAATATAAATGTACGTGTTTTATTATTAAAACATAAATGTTTTAATAAATTATACGTTATATGTGTAAGTGAGTGTGCGTGGGTGTGGTGTGTGTGTGTGTGGTGTGTGGTGTGTGTTGTGTGTTGTGTGTGTGTGTGTGTGTGTGTGTGTGTGTGTAGTGTGTGTAAAATCTGTGTGGCCCAGTGTAAGTTAAATCTGTGTGTAAGTAAATCTGTGTGTGATTGTAAGTAAATCTGTGTGTGTCTATGGGTAAAGGTAAGTGTCATAGTGAATGTTGTATAAGTTCAATAGTGAATGTGTGGTGTGTGACCGGCATGTGTAATAAGTGGTAAATGTAAGTGTTTATGGGTAAAATGTAAGTGTAATAGTGAATGTGTGTTCTAAATATAAGTGTAATGTGTGTGTTTGTGTGTGTGTGTGTGGGTGGCGTGTGTGTGTGTGTGTGTGTGTGTGTGTGTGTGTTCCTAAATAATAATAACAATAGCCATGAAGTAAATAACAACTAAAGTATAATCAAAATCAATAATAAAAATAAATAAAATAATAATAAAATAAATAAAAATATAATAAAATAAATAAAAATTTAACAAAATAAAACATAGTAATAAAATATATAGTTAAAGCAGTAAAGCAGAAATTTAAAACAGTAAAGCAGAAAGTTAAAGCAAGTAAAGCAGAAAGTTAAAGCAGTAAAGCAGAAAGTTAGAGCAAAGCTGAAAGTTAAAGCAGTAAAGCAGAAGTTAAAGCAGTAAACATGAGTTAAAGCAGTACAGCAGTAAAACAAAAGCTACATTATATATTATCCCCCCCCACGGTGGGGATGATAGGCTAGGGTCGTATGATTTACTGATTTACTGGCTTTAAGGTATGTAATGTTAAATGAATATAGTGAGTTAAAGCAGTAAACATATGAGTTAAAGCAGTAAAAACATGAGTTAAAGCAGTAAAACATGAGTTAAAGCACTAAAACAGTAAACAGAAGCATACTAATCCCCCCCTAGGTGTTAGGTAACACCTCTATTGAATTTACTGATTACTGCTTTAAGGGTTATGTAATGTTAATAAATATGTGAGTTAAAGCAGTAAAACATATAAGTTAAAACAGTAAAACATGAGTTAAAGCAGTAAAACAGTAAACAAAAGCATACTAATCCCCTAGGTGTTAGTTAACACCTCTTATTGAATTTACTGATTTACTGCTTTAAGGTCTGAAAAGTATATGTTTTTAATAAAATGTTTAAGTGCCTAAAATTAGGATGGGCTAAATTGACCCATGGAAGACCAAGGGTTGGGTCGTGTGTTTATACATGTGTATAAGTGTAAATGTAAGTGTAAGTGTCTATGGTGAGTGTAAGTGTCATAGTGAATGTGTGTATAAGTGTAAGTGGGTGTGTGTATGTGTGTGTGTGTTTGTGACCGATTGTGTATAAGTGTAAATGTAATGTCTATGGGTAAAATGTAAAGTGTCCATAAGTGAATTGTGTGTAAAGTGTCATAAGTGGAATGTGTGTATAATGTCCATAGTGAATTGTGTGTTGTGTTGTGTTGTGTGTGTGTGTGTGTGTGTGTAAGTATAAGTGTTGTATGTGTGTGTGGTGTGTGTGTGTGTGTGTGTGTGCACGGATGGAAATAAGTTAGGATAGATCCATACAGGTCAGGTTCCTACATGACCTCATGTTAGCACAGATACCTACCAAAGGCTAGGCATCAGTTACCTGGATGCGCTCAAGGCGGGGCGGAGGCTAGGTGCAGGAGTAGGATAGGTGTAGGCTAGGTGTAGGTTAGGTTAGGTTAAGGTAAGGTTAGGTTAGGTTAGGATAAGGTTAGGTTAGGTTAGGTCAGGTATTAGGTTAGGTTAGGTTAGGTTATGTAGGGTTAAGGTTAGGTTTAGGTGCAGTTTTGTAGGCCCATGGTATCTGGCAAGGTCAGGGCCGAAATATCATGGTCAAACAAGGTTATATTATTATATATATATAATTTATATATATATATATATTATATATATATATATTAATATATATATATATTATATATATATATATATATTATATATAATATATATATATACTGCCTCTCCTCTCCTCTCTCTCTCTCCTCTCTTCTCTCTCTCTCCTCTTCTCTCTCGCCTCTCCCTCTCTCTCTCTCTCGCTCGCTTTGTAGATGCGCGTGCGCATGTCTGGTTTATGGCTTGACTGGAACAGTAAA
>JABUQX010011406.1:0-22500 GCA_015478945.1 Trachelipus rathkii | reverse complement strand
ACACTACCCTAAATCATAATATAACCAATCAAGCCACCCAATACCGTACCCTCTGTCCAAGTCATGGATCTAATTGCATCTATTGATTATTGATCTATTCCATCTATGATCTATTTGATCTATTGATTTAGGTCAAATTTTTACTAAAATTGTCATATTTTACATACCCAAATCAGTAAATCAGTAAATCAATGTCCACCATCCAACATCCCTCCTACCAGTGTGATTCATTGATGCTATGATCTATTGATCACTGTTGATTCTATTGATCCTATGTTTGGATTAAGGTCATAATTTTTTTATCTAAAATTGTCATGTTTAAATACCCTAAATCAGTAAAATCGGTAAATCAAGCCACCATCCACAACACCCTCCACCTGACCAGTTGGATTTTTAGATCTATGATCTATGTGATCTCTAGTTGAATCAGTCAAATTTTTACTAAACATTGTCCATGGTTTTACATACCTCTAACAATCAGTAAATCAGTAAATCAACCACCATCCAGCTACCCTCCTGCTCCATCCTTGAACTATTTGATCTATTGACTATTTGTCAGTCACTTCCGAGTATCATTTCTTGGCATTAACATATACATAATCAAGTTCTTAATACAAAACAACTCATATATGTTGACGTAATCAAAGTTTCACAATTAATAAAGCTACTTAGCACTCATCTGACTATGAAGTTAATGTACACAAACGGACAAACCTGACTATGCTTTAAGCTGGACCCCCTAAACAGTACGTTAACAAAGCTTCCACACTTTAACAACAGTAAAAGGACTAACTATTGCATCAAGAGACGTAACCTTTATTTAACACTTGTTGTCAAGTCATTATCTCTTAACATACATATGTTAATTTAGATATTAACAGTGTAATACTTTAACTAAAATTTATCACAAAAAGAACTTTGGTTAATTCATTATCCTGGAGATGCAGGACGGAGTATGACTCTAAAACGTAATGTTTTAGGTCTTCCACATCAAAAGCTAAATGGCGTAACATGAATCAGAAATAATGTACAAAGACAAACTAACAACGTACACACGAATAAACTGTTACATTGACGAAGTTCCAACTTAACACCAGTAAACGTGACTAACACTGCATTCAAAACGGTTAACCTATTCTTACTTTTTTCAAGGATATTCCTACCGGATATTAGACGTTAAATGCTTCCCAAACCTGACACCAGTGACAATTTAGGACAAAAAATTTATCAACAACATTGGGTTAATTTATCATACTGAGTAACAACGAATAATACTCTATACAGTTAACTAAGGTTTCACATTATCAAGCCACATAACATTGTAGTAACTAAAATAATAAATACTTTAACTGACCAAAGCCTGACACATCTTAAGCAAGATAAACTGCACCATGTAACAAGATCTAAACTGTCTTATAGTAATGAAGTAACATTTCTAACACTCACTAAAAACATAATCCAGTCACTAACTTTAATCAAAACATATCCCCCCCGCAACATGAATGTTATTTTAACATCTTCACAAGTAATTTTACAACAACCCATTACGCACTTACCGTAAAGCCTACCATCTAATACTGCTAATGGGTAAAGACAACAACGTCAGTTGTTCTCTGTATAAGCTAACTATGAAACTGTAACATACTCACACACATCACCAGACGTCACCACTCATGACAGCTATCAATTAACAGGTTGCTAACTCTATGTCAAATAGTGCGAACATGACGCGGGATTCTTCATTAACATAAGTAATATTTACCAAAAATTTATCATAGCCTATCCTATCTATCCATCATAATACCTAACGAGTAAAGACGAAAAAAGTGAAAGTTTTAGCTTATCTCTTTTTAGACACCGCCCTGTTCGAGAAATATAACAACTCTAAACATGGAAATGATTTTATGCTTTAACGCATCGTTTCCATAAGGGGTGATCAATACTTCTTAATATATTTGACCTCGTGGGGCAGGAATCAAGAGCATGTAGCATTCCGTCATTTCGGTTTAACCGATTAAATGATAAATGAACCATTGTTGGTGATAAACGACACTCTCGTGAAGATCATTCAACAACAAGCGTAGAGATGTGGGGAGATGTCTTCGTTTCAAGCACCTGCCAAACCAACTATCCTACTTCCCCGCCCCCAAAGAAAAAGAAAAATGTCGGTATAAACACACCCTTAAGATGTAATGAATCTTTCCTTTAACCAATCAGGAGAAAGTAAATCAAGAATTACGATGTATGAAGGACTATTCTGAAAGCACCATAATCAGGTTCAGTAGTGGTATATATTCTCGGTTAATTCACAACAGTGAACAACAACAATTGACAGAGGTACAAAAAATAATTTGTTTATATAATCTGAAACCGTGTCCAAAAAACAATCGAATTATCTAACGTAACATTGTTTGTTCTCACACATTATTTAAAGCTACATAGCTACCCGAAAGATTATCTAAGAATAGATATCTACTAAACAAAATAGAAAAACCTACACATTTATGGCCTGATATTGGGTGGCGTATGCTCCTTACGCAACAGGGAATAAACTACTAACATATAACAACGAACAAAAAAAAAACATGTAGCAGCGTAGCAAAACGTAACCCTAGTCACACTTTTCCTTCAGCATATTCTCTAACATATACCAATGTTAATTTTACCATACTTAACTATATTTTGATTTTACGTGGGGCCCGCTCCCCCTCCACTAATCGGCGCTGGCTCGGCGGTCGGGGCATGTACCTGACAGGTGTAGTCGAGTGGTAGTCATTTGATACAAAACAAATGAGGCATTGAAGCTACAATAGTGGACGCATGGGGTTGTTTCGTCGTTGCTGTTATTTATTCTATGGTTGCTTACCTATCGGGTGTGCTATGTTGTGGTTTGTTCTCCTCTCCTCGCTCCTGTAAAAAATAAGATAGGTTTGTTTCTTTTTGTGGTCGCTAACCATTCTTATCTATTGGCTGAACTATCCCAGTGTGGGTGTTGTGTCTGTTGTAGGTTTGTTGGTGTGATAAACTTTTTTATGTTTTACATGCTTTTGCGTTTTGAATAACCTCCCTCCCTCGTCCTAACCTGTGTTGTAAGAAAATTGAGATTTGGGAATGCAGTTTCAAAGGGTATGTTATGATAAATTTTTGTTAAATTTTAGCTATGATATATTAAAACTTTGCTCCCTCCCAACGCCTCTCAAAGCCACTACCTCACCCTCATAATAGAAGTCTGTATTGAATAAATACCCCCCCCCCGACAAAAAAAAAGTTATGATACATTTTTTTGCTAAAATGTTACTGTTCAATGTCGATTTACTGAAATAAAAACCCATTGTTAATGCAAATTATGGTTGAAAGTATGAATAGTTACGTTTTGCATGCCGATGTTAGGTTTACTATTACTGGAGTTTACTGTTGACGAGAAGATTCTTTCTTGAATAGTTCACATTTATTATCGTTAAGTGTCTTAGTGAGCTATTTTAAACGTTTTTGAAAGTCTGATCACCTATTTAATTTTTCTTAATTCATGTTACGGATCTAAGAAATATAAATGTCATACGCTGACAATTCATATCCTTCACAACAACTTTTTAAGGTTTTGCTTCCTCGTATAAACCTTACTGTTAAGTTTCTCAATTTACAGCTAAAATGATTTCCGCTTTATCCAAGGCGTTAGAATTATATTAATAACAATGCCTTCTTGTAGTGATAAAAGTTTTTTACCTACATAAATGCATCTTTGGTGCGACTGAAAGATAATTAACGGTTGAACATAAACGTAATGATCCAGTATCGCCTTAGATAAGTTAAATACATTAGTCTAACGTTTTGCATGCATGTTACATCTTACTTTTATTAAATAAACAAAAAGCCTCCTACAAGGTGCTGACTGATGGAACTTTGTTCAATGTTACAAGCATCTAGTTCTCATATGATACGTGTGTTCAGCTAATTGTGTTAAGGACTGTTAATTGTCTTTGTTACACATTATGTACTTCTCTAGTTCATGTTACGACAGTATTATTACGTAACAAAGAATTGTATCCACATACCCACATAGCACTTAGCTTATGCTAGATGGATGTGTTAAACTAAACTCATCATAAATATAATTACAAGCAGCGATTGTTAGACCAGGATATAGAGATACATGATTACAGATCGTAAGGATCCGTAACGAGGACAGGCCCTAGCTTTTTAAACTGGGTGGTTGGGGGTGGCCCAAAAAAAAAAAAAAAAAAAAAAATGTTGTCTTTTTCATGTATATAATTAACAATGTTTGATGAATTTTCATTGCTCGTTGTTTTGTTCAACTTATAAAATAACTGCGAATAGGTTGTGAGACCCTTCTGTGAGTCGCCTGTGAAAATTCAATACTATAATTAACATCAAATTATCATAAGTTTTATATAACTCACACTAAAAACACGATGCATGTCAGTGTAAGATTCAACGTTTAATAGTGTTAGAGATATGCAATATGAAATATAACTTATTGTCAATTCAAACATATCTAAGTGAATTCCGAAACATAAGTAGACATATATCATAATATTGAAGGGTCAAAAATAGTATATATATAGAAATCTGTAATAATATATTAACTTATATAATTATCAAAATGTTTCATGATGCGAGTGAAGAATCTAAACAAGTATTAGAAATTTTAAATTACCAATACAAACACATATTGATATTCAGAAAATAACCGTGCATGTTACACAAGCAGTAATTTGTGTTACAATCCGTTAGACTATAGAACTATACAATACAAATATATATGTGATAAAAATACAAAATTACAAGAGAGAAATTATATATAGATTATACGTTAATATATAGTGTATCATAGTTAGTGTTGTTATGGAAAGTAACTCTGACACGCTCTTCGGTGTTGTGCTCAACACTACATGAGTAAAATCTTCTGTTTGGATGGTTGCGGAAAACGAATTGGTGTTTGAGGAGAATCTTCTAAACAAAACATCGGGTATGAATGCATCTCGTGGTCAACATACGAACTTTATTACACAGTAGGCATATATTTCAGTCAAATCGATCAATGAGACCATATCAGTTCTTCCCGTTGGTAAACTCGTAGTTGAACATCGGTGACGAAACGTTGAATGGCTACAAGCAATTTCTCGGTAAAGGCGCTTACCCATAGAGCGTCTCTTGGCGATGTGAATCTTAGATGTGAAGCGTATCGTATATGGTGACATGTTTAAAGCTTCAGGGATGAAAGAAACATCATCGCAGACGTAATGCAAAGGTGGAGATGTCCTGAAATGCTTCTTTCTATTACTAAATTTACTCAAGAGTGAAAGTCATAACTTCTTTGTTTTAAGAAGGATTTGAAGAAAGAATCGCGGTAAATAAAGGTTTTTATCTCTCTCATTACAGCTTGAAAAGGTAGATTAATACGATAGACAATTTCAGTATTTCATCGACGGCTAAAAAGGATAGGCACCAATGAAGTAACAATCAAGCATTCTTTCTAGGCCATTTGCTGCTTTTCAAAATATCGTGAAACCTTTCGATTTTTCATTAGATTTGGCGATGGTAATAATGAACGTTCTACAATCTATGGAACCAACTTACGAGATAGTTCTTAAACAATTCACATTTCAAACTGAGCTCCACGATCCGTGATGACATATAAAGGCACGCCGAATCTCGAGAATCGCACTGGTAAGAGAGCGAAAGAGACAGATTTTGCAGTGGTGTTTTTGAAGCAGGAAGACGTGCTTCCATCATCTTGGTGTTTCTATCAATACAAGTGAAAAGATATCGAAACGTTGCTGAAATTCTTGAACTAAGCGTGGTTGAAGCTAAATGTCCCAACAATGTAATATGTTAGTACGGTTCAAAACGCTGGGAAGGATATCTAAATGGGATAGCTCAGGTTGCCTTGTATGGCGTGAAAAAGTCTTGGAATTTGAATACAGGATTCAGTAATATACGAATATACTTATCATTATTTGGCGCAGAATTAGCTCGGAGCGATCACTAATCGAGAGAAGCTTTAAACACCCTGATGAACATCCAGTGAAGATCTTCAAAAACTTGTTCATCATGATTTGCTTAGGAAGAAATTGGACGCAGCAAATGAGGAGTAGTCCATATTTAGCACGCCAAATTTGAATGACTAGCATCAATACTGGCAGAGCTGAAACTCTTGACTTGTTCACACTTTGTATATAGTATCTATCATCAGCTGTCATTCTGTATCGTGCAAATTAGCAGGAAGAGATATTCAAGCTGGACATCGATGGAATAGATAAATGATATGGAGCGTTTGATATAAGCAATTCAGCTAGTCCTAAACATCATCCCACGTACGAATCCTTTAATAAATATAGTTAGACTTGAAGAATACTTATATCATCTAAACAAATTTGAGTAGATCTAAAGAATGTGTCTTATTTGCATGGAGAATCGCTCTTCGCTGAGAGATATTCTCGCATAAAATAGCGCTAATAGGCAAGACTATGAGGTTATACTTGAATCTGTACTAAACTACATCTACCATCCTTCTGACCTTTTTATAAATAGTGTGAGTACTTTAAAATGAAGCTAACCTCAAAGATATCACTGTTCAGAGATTCATAATCCTCGAAGCTGAATTTTCTTTAGTCTTGGTTGTATGATTAATATTTCTTGCTGTTACAAAATAATTGTGTATTGTTGTAAATCGCCATCACATCTATCTGATGGCTTAATTGCAGCTCCGCGATGCGATCTCTTTGAAAAGAGTCAGTACTAGTCAGAATGAGTTGCATCATCGACTGAGTGAGAGAGAGAGTGATAGCTGCTGCGTTAGCTATGTGAGCAGTTTAATTTGCCCTGAAATGCTTAAGGCTCGAGAACCACAGAAACGAGAACTAATTGTTAGGTTGCACAAATGTTCTGGCCAATTCCGAAGTGAAAAACTAAATACTAATTAGCAAAATAGGAATCACACACGACGGTAATCGCCACCAACCCAGGAAACGACGAAAGACAGATGAGTCCCATTTGGCATAGAATAGCAGAAATTCTTCAGACTTCTTCAGAATCAGTGTACTAAAGGCGCAATGGAGAAAATTACTAATAGCCATAAAAGTCTAGAGATCGAATTGCAAAACATAACCACTTTGAACAGAAATACGAGGTTGTTACTATGTTAAATTTTGAAAATATTCGCAAATGTCTTTGTGGTTCTGCGATTCTCCTGAGAAAAATTAATAAGTCCATCCGATATACAGAGAGAGACACTAAAAGAGATATCTCCGGACAAGCTATATTATATTATTATAGCGTACAAGTAGCAACCAGCATTACAAGACCAAAAAGGCATAGATCAACAAACCAACGAGAACATACCAAAATATAAGGTCGTATAGATAACATTCTTGTCTCCTACTCTCTTGCTTTGAGGCGTGTATTAAATTAAAATAATCCTGAGAGATAGATCTACTCTTTCATTGAATTAGTAGACACATGCGTACACAGTGGTTTATGGACATAAATTTTATATTATATGCGAAGAGATAACCTACTGGATTGTTTGCACAGAATTAAAAAGTGCATTCTATAAAATCACCGACATCATGCGTACTAAGACTAGAAAATTATGTTAGTTGTGACGCCATTTCAACTCTGGTACCAAATAATTCTTAGGAAACGAACTGCTGAGAAATGTGATGACCAATAGGGTATTGTAGCGAAGGACCGTAGAATAAAACATAGAATCTTATTAATGAGAAGTATTAAACAGCAGGATGTTGTTGCATAGTCGCTAATGATCCCAGGTTAGATCGACGAGAAGTTTAGTGACAATAACCATGGGAGAGCTGCACAGGGTTTTCTCCTATAAACGCTGAAATATATCATTTAGATTTTATTACTCAAAGTAACAATTTTGATAAGGGATTATAATTATGCGTGCCTTCATAGAGTATGGGAAAGATACTCCAAAGAATCTGAAGTTATGAACTTACTTGTCAAAAGTAAAGAATCCACGAAAGTCTATTGAGAGAGGAGAGATGGAGAGATGCACGAACTAGTGTTAGAGATTCCAGAATGGAGCCTGTATACGTCGTAGGAGATATAACAAAAATAAGTCTTTGTGGACTCAACAATCCAAAATAAATCTATAGAGATGAGAAAGTAATAATTCGACGCGAGAAGGAGTTGTTCTAAAGTGCCTCGCCAACTAGAAAGGTCTCCATTGAAAAATTCAGAGCGGCGTAAGGTTGATGGTAACCTTCGTCAGTAAACAAATGCTGTAACTAGTCACCATGACACTTAACTCGAAATATTTTCCTTTTGCTGCAAGTCACTATGAAAGACTGCGGTAAGGAAAAGAGAAAAATTACTGGTAGCCATCTCGAGTCATTAGGAATCGCTGTTAACCCTGTGGAACGCCCAGTGGGTCCCGACCCTGGAATGAAAAGTCGTACAGCTGGTGGTTGTCCAAAAATACTACTCTTAGCAGTCTCCTTGTGTGAACATGCGATCCCCGAGAAATAAGTGCGCTTGATCGTGATGCCGCTTCTCATCCGCCATCGTTTTGTTGAACTAGAAACAGACTATGATATGTGGACCACGAGAACGTCAACTGCAGGTGAAAAATAGTATATTACAAAGAGATTACGATATCCTTTCTTTAAGCTTTTTCTGTTCTGGCGCCATTTAGACCCACTTCATATTTTTGCAATGCGCGCAGCTGTGTGGAACCAAAACATGAAGTTGTGATGCGATTCCATATCTTAGGTTTCTGACGTTCATCCTGAGAGGACTAAAACGGTTTAATGCAAAAGAGAGTATGATTAGGATTACGTTCCTGCTCTAATCATATAAATTGTTTGAGAGCTAGCGATCTACCACAAGGCCAGCACAGCTCGCTGCAGTCTTGGAGACGAAGATTGCACAAACTTCGGTAAATGCGAGATCTTTGCATAAATGCGCCAACTTGTTCCAAGAGAGAGATAGTTTGGTGCAATAGCGAGAGAATCGAGAAATGAGAGCGTCAAGAAAACGAAGGCGCACGATATCTTCACCGACATTCATACATTTTAGATGCAAATTTTAAAATGTCGCGAAGATACTGCTTCCATATGTCACCATGTAAAAGGTTGTTTGGATGACAGTAGCTCCCTGAACATTTCTGTTATGCTCTTGTCGTAGTATAAAGGGAATGAATAGATTCTCTAAAGAGAAAGCAGCAAAATTTTTACTCTCCGCGAGTTCAAGACAAGGAAAATGCGAGAAACAACTTCTGCATGAAAGGTTAAAAAGAGTCGTGAAAACGTAGTTAATGTTCCTATGTAAGCTAACTTTATGCTAAAGAAATATAATTGGTTCCGTCTAAAATATTTGAAAGTCCATGTATATATATCGTCTTAGGCAGCTCGAAAAATACGGAATTCACTATTCCTAACCTGAGCCAAAGCAGGCAGTGTCGATATCCTCGTGCTCCTACAATTGATCATACACTTCTAGTTGAAACTATTTTGAGACGTGATTGAAGATGCTGGTGTGTCTTCTTGTTCTTCTACTTAGAACAACTCGGCGACCTCAACCATATACACTTATGGGGAATTGCTTGTAGTGATTGTAGTGGTCCCTTCTAAATCCCTATTAAGTGATAATGATATTCTAAAGTTTTTGTATCTTCAACTACGAACCGCCACGATTAGGCTCCGCTGCGAATTTATATTTTTCTTCATGAACTGAAACACCTAGTTTCGCTACTTATCTTTTTATGAACAAAGGAACAATAGTCCTGAGTAACTATCTCATTAGTAATCGCAAACCAGTGCCACCATAATTTATCTTTTTACGAAAGCAACAAGAAGTCTCCTACTCATTAATCTTTTCTGTCTTGAGAGGTAAAGTAACTTCAAAGTTGTACTTATGAGAATTTAAGAATAAATATCGAAATCGAAGACCATTTATTCAACTCAAAAGTCAGTTGAACATAATCCCCTTCTGTCTCGAGATTAAATCTCTTCTCTCGAATTGAGGCAAAAGTCTGCAGCCTTTTCCAGTGAGTTTCGAACTTTGCCTTCTGACTATCTTCCTGTTTAAGGAAGCGAAAAAATTTGTGATGAGACAATTCAAGTGCCAGCCTTCTTCCTGAAATTTTTTTCACTTGGCTGCAGTCATTTCTGGAGAGAGCTTACTTGAGTGAGATTTTCTTCTTGATTCTTAAATATCGTGCTTAAATCTTTGAAAAACTGTTGCTCAAAAGCTGTAAATTAAAGAATAAAATATATTATTTAAGATTTTTTTTATAAAAATTCATATTCTTAAAAAAAAAATTCATCAGTTGTTTCTCGCTTTTCATTATAAAACTTACAATTCTAGAATGGAAATTCTATTCAGCTTGATAAACTTGGAATATGAACTCTATAAACTTCTACGCCAAGATAATAGTGGACAATACCAACCGTCTGTGCATTTCAAAATTGATGACATGACTTTGTGGTGGCGAAGTTCTACAATGTCACAGCAACATATGATGAGAACACATTTGCAATGGCGCATGCAAAATCAAAGACCTAACTACCAGTAGAGTGATAAAGTACCGTTCAAATGCGAACATATCTAATTATGTCCGAAGACATAAAGTAAGACCCAAATACAAACATTAGTGATAGGCAGAACACACTATGTTTAATCCTCATGAAGCATTCTCAGAGATATTATTTCCACACATACGAGCATATCTGGTAATTCATTCCTGAAATCTACATACACCTCATACTATCCCTCCTCGACATGATCTATGATCAGACGATAAGACCTAACCTAGAGCAATGTTTATCATCTACTACAGAAATATCCAAAGAGGTCCATTTAAACACAAGCTATCATGGGTTATATCGCGTTACGATCATCCCTTGTTTAGACAGAACACTTCACAAACATTTAAAATGAACAACACATCCAAATGTTACAGATAGGCATTATATACACTACTAACCGCCTTTCGTCCCCCTTATTAAAACGATGATTTCACATTAGTTTGTTTGAGAAGTTACTTTGACGCCGCCTCGGTTCTTCGTGAACAAGGGGTACTTCTTGCCCTCTCGCACTGATTGTCCGGGAACTATCCGAACGTCGTCTGAAGGAGAATCTCTGAAACAAAAAACATCTCGGTTATGAAGGGGCAATCTCGTGTAACAGAGTGTTTGTCTACGACTCCTGAATTTATTACCAGGTATGCGCATCTATGGTCTTCTTCAGGTTCAAATCGATCAATGAACCAATGATCAGTTTCCCGTTCGGTACTCTCGTTAGAGACTTGAAAACATCGATCGCACGTGAAGCACATAGGAAAGGTCCGCGTGTAAGGACTTCTAACGTCTTCTGATGCGATCGCGCCGTACGTTATCATGTGTACAATGTTTTTAAAGCCTTCCGGATGAAAGTTTAAACTCGCACAAAAGAACTGACTCACCAATAGGTGGAGATGTCTGAAAGTTCCTTGAGCTTCTCCTTCAAGTCTTTCTCAAGTCACTTGCTTAGGTCCAAGCAATATTCTAATACCTTCAGAGTTTACTAGCGTTATAGACATGTTCACCTAAAAGACTCAATTCAATTTTACTTATTTTGTAAGCGATTGACACGCAAAGAGATCCTCACCGGACTAGTAGACTAGACAGTGTTCCCTTCCCTATTTACTAGCTTGAAAAGTGCAGAGTAACCGCACATATTACTAATAATTAAAGGTAATTCTGCATACGAGAGGGCTCACAAATCAAGAAACTGACGTGGGTGAGACAGTGAGATAAACCACTTCCTTTCTTCTCAGCCATTTATTGCTGGATCTGTTTCAAAGTATCGTGAAACCATGTTCGATTTTGTTCCTATATAAGCATGGAGAACATCGGTAAGAGTGACTTGTCTTTATAAGTGAACCTAGAATACCCATATAAAGGGAAGACTCAGTTCTATGGAAATTATGCATCACTTTCAATCTCGTGTGAGATGTGGGTCCGCGAACTCCAGTGATCACATAGTACAAGGGCACCCGAGACTCTAGAAAGCTCCCACTGTAAGAAAGCGTAAGAGACCAGATGTTTGGTAAGTTGGCTGTAGTTCTTGAAAGAAAAGGCTTCCATCCATTCTTTGTATCTTGTGTTCTAAATCATACAAAACATAGTGAGAAGATACATATTAAACTGTTGCTGAAGACCGAATTCTTGTTAGATAGCGGGTGGCTTGAGAGTACATGAGGGTGCACACACACAATGATCAATTATATATAACCGGTTCTAAAAACTGCGTTGGGAAGGAGACATTTTCTAAATGGAACATTTGAAGGTTGCTCTTGTATGTGCGTTGAATCTTCGAAACTTTGCATTGATGACAAGATTGATGTCCATATAACGAATATCTTTATCTCCATTATTGGGTGGCCAAAGCCAGTAAAGCAGACGTGCTTTCATTCGTATATCTGATATAGATAAAGCTTTAACACCTGGCTATGAGACACGTCATGAACAATCTAAAAAAACTTGTTCATGTTGCTTAGGAACGAAATGGATCCGAGGATGAAGGATAGTAGTTTTCGCTACGAATATTGAAAAAGAAAAGCCTAATGAGACGTGGTGAAGACATGAAGTCTTGGCCTTGTAAGTTGTAGATTCTTCATCAGATAGAGCTTGTGATCGTGCACAATAGTAAGTGCATATGATCAAACTTGATTCGATGAATAGATGATATGGAGCAGTTATAAAGCCCAACTACCAGTTATCTTAATCCTTTAAAATATTAAGCGCTGAACGAGACGTATTCCAAATGATAGAAAGAGTCTTTGCCTTGGCGCTCGCGTCTTTGCTCCGATAATTAATCCCTTGCTATATGAAGCATAGCCAAGGGATAATGACCTTGTATCACCAAGACGACTCTCTACCTTCTAAAAAGTGTTTAAAATGAAGAACAGCAAAATATGCTGCTAAGAGTTTCCCGCGAAAAGCTGACATATTTCGTTTGATTGCGAAATGTAATTTCTTGCGAACAAATGCAATTGGTAATTGGTTCGCCATCAAACTCATCTGATGCAGTAGCAATTGCTCCGATGCGCTGGCGCGAAGCGTCCAGTGACTAGTTGAGATGAGTCAATATCGGATGACGAGAATGAGAGCTGCTGCGTTAGCTCTGGCAGTTTTAATTCCTGAAATGCTTTCAAGAGCTTTCGGAGACCAAGAAAAACTACATATTTGTTAGGTACCTAAGTTCTGGCCAATTCCGAATAGTGCAAAAACTAATTAGACAAAATTAGGTATAAACCGCGCATTCGGTTTACACACCATCAGACCAAAACCGAACGACGAAAAGACTAGAATAGTCCAGCTTGGAGAACATACGAACCTGGCGGAAATTGTTCAGACTATCTCTAGAATCTAGGTGTACTAAGGCCCATGTGAAGTAAAATGATAACCTGAAATAAGTCTAGAGATATTGCATAAATAAACATGTCTGAACAGAAATACGAAGGTGTATCATTATAAATTTGAATTGTTATGAAAGCCCCGCAAACGTTCTTTTGTTGTCGGTTCACTGATTGCTCCTGAGAAACATTAATAAAAAGGTCATACACACCGAATATAAACAAAAACAAAAGACAATAATCCTCGAAATAATTAACAGAATCCTACTATATGCTGTATTGGATCGCACACTAAAAGCACCCCAGCAATTTTTATATACGAAACACAAGCCATAGAGAAAACAAACTCAAAGAGACACCAAAAAGGGTCGTATGAGGCAGTCTATTGCTATTACCTTCTGCTGAAATGGGATCATGTTTTGCCCTATAAGAATCTACTTACTAGTATACTACCTGCGTACACGAGTGTAGAAGTTTATTTCGAGAACAACTGTTAATAAGTATATGGAAAGACAGGATTATCGATCTGGTTTTGTCACACGAATTTACAGTCTAGAAATCACCCAACCACATGGACGCCATTCACCTGAAGCTTTCTTAGGAACGAGTGAAGAGTTGTATCGACCAAGGGATTTAAGAAGGACCGAATAATACCAGCCTTTTAAGAGCAGTATTTAACCCCTCAGTTTTCTGCAACTCTAAATAATACTAGCCTCTCTTAGACGACGAAAATTAGATAAACAGGGGGTGAGCGTCACTTTGTTACATCTATCGTGAAAATATTTAGGGCGAAGATTTATTAATAACGAATTTTGTACTAGAGGATTAAAAAGGTAGACGTTTACGAGATGGGAAAAATCTCCAAAAGTTGAGTTCTACTGATGAGAAAGAAAACGTATTAAAATGAGGTGATGGCACCAGAACCAACAAAGATATTCGAATAGGAGCCCTGTAGGTTCCTAAGTGAGATCCAAAATATTTTTGACCAATAAAATGCAACAATCTCAAATTAATTCTAAAAATGATGGAAGAAATCCATGCCGAGAAGGAGGGTTGCTATGTCTGCAACTAGAAAGGTCCATTGAAATTCACGGCGAAGGGAAAATGTAACGTAAAGAAATGCTGTAAGTTCAAACCAATGAACACTTAATCGGGAGTATTATTGCTTGAAGTACATACAACTGCGGTAGCGAGAAAGGAAGAAAACTTCGTGCCATCGATATACGGAAAGGGCTGTTATTATCTTGCGTCCATTCACTAAAATCTATGTTTTCCAAAAAAATCTAACAGCAGCTCTTTTGAAATGCGAAGCCAAGATGGCCGCTGTATTGCGATCTCGCTCTATTCGTTTTTTGAAGTAGAACATGGTGTGTGCACGAGAGATCGGGTGATGAACAGTCTTAGAAGAGGAATATTCTATTTGTCAAGCCTTGTTTGTTTTCGGCCATTGACACAAGGCTTGCAATCCTAGCTTGTGTACCTAAAATTATAACTGTGATCGACAAAGCTTCTTAGGTTTCGATGTTATAAAACGGTTTAATGCCAAAAAAGGAATAGATTTTGAAGTAGTAGGCTTATAAAAATTGTTAACAGGATTTGTAACTACAGGAGCACAGCTTACTGCAGTTTCAGACGAAGGATTGACAAATGGTAAAAGATCGTTGGCTAATGCGCCTAATTGTTCCAATGAAAGAGAGGTTTGGGCGGCAATAACAGGACGAATAGAGAAAGGAAGAGAGTCAAGAAAACGAAGGCGCACGATATCTTCACCGACATTTAATTTAGAGGCTAAATTTAAAATGTCGCGAAGATAAGCAGATGGTCTACCCGTAAAAGGTTGTTTGGACAGTAGCTCCTGAAACATTTCTGTTTTGCTCTGTTCGAATAGGGAAAATGATAGATTCCTTAAGGAAAGAATAATTTTTACTCTCGAGTTCAGAAGGAGAAATGCGAGAAACAACTTCTGCAGGAAGGTTAGAAAGAGTGTGATAAAAACGAGTTGTTCGAAAGTAATTCCTAGGCAAGGAAAAATTGGGCCCTAAAATTGAAACCAGGAAGAAACGGCAGCCTCTAAAAATACAGGAACTTTAATCCTTACCTGAACCAAAGCAGCAGTGTCCGATTCCTTGTTGTCCGACATTGCGATTTTCAGTTAGTTGAAAGAATTGAAGGGTTGATTGAAGATACTGGGTGTTCTTCTTGCTCTTCTATTGAACAACTCCGTGGTCACCAATTATATTTAGGGAAGGACTTGGAGTGATGTAGGTGGTCTCTTCTTAAGTCCCCCTATATAAGTAAATGATGAGTTTAAAAAGTTTTGTAGTTCTCAACTACGACAGCAACGATAGGTCGCTGCGATTTAATTATTTCTTTATGAAATGAACCTAGGTTTCGCACTTAATCTTTTCATGAATAGACAAACGTCCTAGTAATACTTTAGTAATCGCAAACAAGTTTGCAATAATTATCTTTTATGGAATAGGAAACAAAAGTTCCTATCAATTATCTCTTTAAATAAAGTATACTCAAGGCTTACTCTTAGGTAATTTCCAATAATAAAATTCAAATTTAGACGATTTATTCACTGAAAAGTAAGTTGTAACAAAGTACCCTTCCTGTTGAGATACTCTCTCGTAGTCGAGAATTGCAAGTCGCAGCCCTTTCCAGTGCGTTTTTCGACTTGCCTCTGACTCTTCGTTTAAGCGAAAAATTTGTGATGGAAATTCAAGTCGCAGCCTTTTCCTTGCAAATTTAATCTTCCTTGCCGGCAGGGATTCTGGAGAAGTATCTTGAGTAGATTTCTTCTGATTCTTAATAATTGCTGGAGTATCTCAAATGGACGAGTTTATATACTATTCACTGTCGACTTATGCTAAACATTTTGCTCGCGCAAATTTTAGCATAATTAACGACAACACTGACAACTTAAAAATTTTTACCAAATTATAATGGAGTACTACAATTACTTCCGCGCTAAATAACGGAGTGAGAAAAGTATGTTATTACATAATTCAACAAGATATAAAAATTAACCTTCATGCAAATGTATATATATTTTTGGGGGCATTTAACAATGCACACAAACAATAAACACATTCCTTTTAAGGTGTCATTACATTGAGTCATTTGTGATTTATATAAATATCTTCAAATGCAAACATATTAATTATGTCCGACAACCAATAATTAGACTATAGAAACATTTGAAGGCAAAAATAGTATACATGAATTTTAAAAATAATATTTCAAAATAAGAACATAACTGGTTACATCCGAAGATTCAAACATATAAACAAATATTTGAATACAATAAAAAATACAATGTTATATATACAGAAAAATAAACGGTGCCATTTAAAACACAAGCTTTTGTCTATATTCCGTTAGATATAACAACCATACAACATTTAAATGGATAAAAATATAAAATAATTTACAAATATTAATATATATATTAAGAAATATTTCATTAGTTTTTGGAGAATGTTACTGACGCCTGGGTTTCTTCGTAAGGAGGTACCTTCTTCTGTTGCCCTTGATTGTGCCGGGAACATCGTATGTGTGAAGAGAATCTTCTGACAAAAACATCTGGTGATGAAAAATGGGCATCTCGTGTAACATACATCTGAATTTATTACAGGAGGCAATATTTGCAGGTTTCAATCGATCAATGGAAACATATCAAGTTCTTCCCGTTGTGTACTGTAACTTGAAACATCGATCGAACGGTGAAGCACCAGGAAAGGTCCGAGTGTAGGAGCTTCTAACGTCTTCTTGATGCGATCGACGCGTACGTATACATGTGTAACATGTTTTTAAAGCTTCAGGATGAAAAGAAACATCGCAAGACTATGCAACGGTGAGATTGTCTGATAAGAAAGTATCGTTACAAGTTAACATCACCCATATATTAAAACCGTGTTTTGAAAAATTGTGGAACCGATTTCGAGGAATGAAAAGGTCAAAGCAAAAATATTGTCAGTTGGTATGTTAATGTAAAGGGATTCGATTTCAAAACTGAACATGTGGTAATTATTTAAATTATTTTCTCCATAAACAAATTCGGTTTTTATTCATAGGTAATTATTAAATTATCTTTCTCCATAAAATGTTTTTTTTCTATTTAATATAAAGATAATCTAATATAAAATATTATAATAAAACTATTAAACAAATTATTTTAAGAATTACTTGAATTATAAACCTGCTCTTTATATTACTGTATTTATCTTATTCAGATTCAAACAATTTTATAAATTATAATAATTTTAATAAAACATCTTGAAAGTTTTTTCATTTTTTTGAACGAGTTAATTTTCTAGCCTTTCCTTAATGGTTATTTTATTGGTGATTTAACTTTTGAGCTGAAAGTATGTTTCAATTGTTAGTAAAGATAAGATATTAATCTCTTTGGCATGGAAACAACTTATAAATGTCCATATATACATATATATATTATAATAATATATATTATTATATTATTATATATATATACTATATATATATAGTATATATATATAATAATACTAATATAATATATATATTATTACTATATAATTATTATTTAAAATATTTATTCTTTATCTGAATGGGTGATATTTGTAAATGCTTATCACGCACTAATACACCTTGAAGTGACTTCACGAAATGGTATATTTTACATAAATAATATAGATATATATATACTATTATATATGTATCATATATCTATATATATATATATATATATATATATATATCATATATATATATAATAGATTATATATTATATATACTATATATAGTATATATAAATACTATATATATTATATATATAAGTATATTATTTATTTATTTAAAATACTCACCTTTCCATGCATGACTGCAAGTGTATTGGTGCGTATAAGCATTACAATATCACCACCATTCAGAAAAGAATAAAAATATTGAAGGCGGTATTCAGCCCTTTGCTACCTGGGGAGGAAAAGTTTTAAATTTCTCTTTACATCATCCCTCCGAACTGAATACGCGCTTCACCTTCCTCAATTGTACTTTATTATTTTAAATTTTTTATTTAATATAAAAAATTTCCAAAAGTAACTTGATGTAAATTTTGTAAGCTCCTCAACTCTATTTCAAATGACAATTAATTAAATGTATAAATTTTAACTTCAAAATTCGAATTGTTAAAGATGTCTCTATTAAGTAGTTATAAGCTACTTTAAGACCAAAACACTCTCTCCCATTGAAAACATCGTCAAATCCACTTCTTGAAAAGGACCTCAGATTATTTACGATCCTCTCGCATGCACAATACACGATTTCAACTCTCCCTTCTTCTTTCCACACTCGACAACGGTCAAATTTCTAATTATATATTAAATAAATATATATATATAATATACTATATATATACTATATACTATATTATATATATATATATATATATATATTATATATATATATATATATACTATATACTTATAATTACTATATATATTATACTATATATAATAATAACTATATATATTATATAATATTATATAAATCAGGGCTTGTTTGGTTAAAATCAAAGCTACACAACAAACATCCTATCCTTTTAATTTTTTTTTTCTAATCAAAAAAGTAATTAAAATGCTCTAAATGAAAGCGAATATCTAATAACATAATATTTAATTATAATTTGTTTTAGTAACGAAAGAAAACATTGTAACACAATTTTTAAAAAAAATGCATAAACATCAAAATACGTATCCATTGCATCTTAACTAGTTAATTTTATATTTTTTTCTTATGATTAAGATATTTGCTAATTAGAATGTTTAAATTAATAAACATTTAGAGATTAGTTCAAATATATATATGAGAGGGAGGAGAAGGGAAATTTTCAAAGATTTTATATGTTTTCCAAACTTTTTTCATATTCACAAATTAAACACCAAATTTGCACATGCTAATGTCTATGTTTATTCATATTTCAATTGATAGATTTAAAAAAGTTCCATAGTCCCATGAAGGAAATTTTTTTGACTCATAAATATAATAGAATTATATATATTTATATATATTATAATATATATATATATATTTACTATACTATAATAATATATATCATATATATTATAATTATATATATATAGTATAGTAATATATATTTTATAATATAATATATATATTATATATATATTTTTTGTCTTTATGTCCATACTATATATATATATATATATATATATATCATATATAATATACTATATATCTATAGTATATATATATACTATAATATATTAATATACTATATATGTATATATATGCTATTAAATTATGATATATCTCCTTTCTAAAATTATTGAGAAATTTAATATATATACTTATATATATATAAATATATATATATATATATATATATATATATTATACTATTATATATATATATATGATAATTTAACTTATATATATAGTAGCCAACACGTATCCCTACCGACCAGCTTGCGAACCTGGGACCCTCCTTTTGTTTTGGCGACGTCTCTACACTATTTTGCTTAATAGGTATTATATATCAATAAATATACAGAATATAAAGAAATATATATATATATACATATATAAATACATACGCTATACATACATAGATACCTATACATATTCACCATGTAGTATATATCCAAATTTTAGTCTTTTCATAAAGTTTCTTATTCTTATCTGATTGATTATTGAAATATATTATTTTTATATTTTATTTTATTATATTCATCTATTTTATTATTATTATTATTATCTATTATTATTATTAATATTATTTTTTATTTTTATTTTTATTTTTATTTTTATTTTTATTTTTATTTTTATTTTTATTTTTATTTTTATTTTTATTTTTATTTTTATTTTTATTTTTATTTTTAATTTTATTTTCCATTTTTATTTTCTTATTATTTTTATTTTTAGTTTTATTTTGATTTTATTTTTATTTTTATTTTATTTTTTATTTTTATTTTATTTTTATTTATTTTATTTTATTTTATTTTTATCTTCATTATCTGTTTTTATTTGTAAACTTATTTTATTTTCTTGTTAATTAATTTTATATTAGTTGTATTTTACTTTGGTGTTTGATTTTTTTTTACATTATTTTTTATATTTATTATTTTATTTTATTTTTTTATTATTATATGTATTATATTATATTATATTATATCATATTATTCATTATTAGTTATTATTATTATTATTATTATTATTATTATTATTATTATTCATTGCAACTAATTATAGATGATGAAACAAAACTCATATACTACCTGATCGGATAGACTTCCTCTGGTATTAATATCATTATGCTAAATCATATTATTATTATTATTATTATTATATATATATTATTTATTATTATTTATTATATTATTAATATTATTATTATTATTATTATATATTATTATATATATTATATTATTATTATTATATTATGTTTTTTTTATTATTAGTGATATAGTATATTATTATATTATATTATTAGTATTATTATTATCATTATTTTATTATTATTATTATATTATTATCATTATTATATATTATTATTTATTATTATATTATTATTATTGATTCATATTAGTCTATTAATTATTATTATTATTATTAATTTTGACATTATTGTAATATAATTATTGAGTTATGAAAAAACTCATAGCTACTACCCTGATTGGGATAGTCACTAGGTATTAATATCAATTAGCCTAGATTACTATTATTATATTATTGTACATTAAATACTATTAAAATTACTATTAAAGAAGAGGCATCAGCATATCTTGATGCTCAAAATATAGCTGTAATTAACAACTGATGAATATAAGAATGAAGTATTTCAATTCGGGGCTCTAGGACACACCCTGCTGTATGCCATTAGTACCACATTCAGATTAGGAGGGAAATTGCCATCAATTATTACTTAAAATATTAATAATATTAAAATTAGTATGTTGTATTCTCTGTATTAACAATTATAGTTTCAGCTAGTTAAGAATAAATATTCTTATTATTACATTATTATTATATTATTATTATTATTATTTATATTATTATTATTATTCATTATATATATTTTATTCATCATTATTATTATTTATATTATTAATTATGTATTACTTATTATTATTATTATTATTATTATTTTATTATTTTTTATTATTTTTATTATTATTATTATTATTATTATTATTATTATTATTATTATTATTATTATTATTATTATTATTTTATTATTATTATTATTATTTATTATTATTTTTATTATTATTATTATTATTATTTATTATTATTATTATTATTATTATTATTATTATTGTAGTATTTTATTATTTTATCATTTTGTCATTTTATCATTTTATTTTATAATTTTTTTATTTTATTATTTTTTTTAATTTTTTTTATTGCTTTACTATTTTATTATTTTATTATTTAATTGTTTAATTATTTAATTATTTATTTTTTAATTATTTAATTATTTAATTATTTAATTATTTAATTATTTAATTATTTAATTATTTAATTATTTAATTATTTAATTATATAATTATTTAATTATTTAATTATTTAATTATTATTTAAATGTTAGAAAAGACTTGAAATCAACAAATCTGTTGTGTCAATAGAAGTCTGTTAAAGGAATAAAATTGCGTATATTTACATATTAATTAATATATAAAAGCAATTAAATTAATAATTAATTACATTAATATTAAGTATATTTATTAGGTATAATATTGAGTATATTAATATGCCAATTGAAATAACCTGAAAAGTATAGAAATTTTAATTGTATAATGTCTGAACATTCTATAATTTGTATTTTATTGTAAATTACCACCACCGTGATGCAGGTGGTAAAGCGAAAGAGCCGCTTGGTACTGAGTCAGTTTTCGATCCCTCACCCGGATCATAGGAGGTAATTACCTAGACTAGTTAGCCTTAAATAATGGGGCTAAGGTCGTGAGTGGAGAACTTTAAAAAAAAAAACTAATAATTATATATCTTGAATATCATAATATGAAATATTATTTTATGATATATATTGCCATAAAATTTTTGTCCTTTGCTTTATATTTAATAAATTTAATTTCAAGTAACAGAATTAAAACTGAAATATA
>JABUQX010011405.1:27500-33584 GCA_015478945.1 Trachelipus rathkii | reverse complement strand
ATATATATATAATATTATATATTATATATATATTTCAATTATTATGGTACCTTAAAATCTTCCTTGGGCAGATAAATCTTTTATAAAAATTGATTTTTCATTTTAGAATTTATATTATCTAATAGTTAAGATGCAGATCAGAAAGATACCAAATTTGAAACGAAGCTTTTACGTAAATGTAGAAAAAAAAAAAGCTAATTTGGAAGGTAAAAAAAAGCGTTAATATTCACTTGCTAATGCTTGAAGAATTTAAGTAACGTATAAAATAATGGTTTGTGGTAACAAATAAGTTCCCGTAGTTGGTTCATATATATATATATTTCCATGCAACATTATTTTGCACTATATTAAATACGAAAAATTATATATTATATATATATACTATATTATATATAGTATATATATTTTTTTCTATTTACATACTATACTATATATGCTTTGCATAGAACTAAAGTCCTTAAAAATTAATCTCATAAATTATAAATTATGATATAATATAATTCTGTGGGCCAAATCCTAAATACTGATACCTTGCAAACAATATTAAGTATACCTTAGCTATGATTGTGTGAGGCTTTTTGTTTTGAGTTCGATTTTAGTCGTCCTAAAAAACATTTTTTTTTTTATTTAAATTAGTCTTTGCATTCCAATTTTATTAAGAAAAATTCGTTATAGATATATAATGTTAAATTCAAATTATTTAGTATTAATGATAATAATAATATTAAAATAATATAATAATAAATAATAATATAATAATAATAATATATAATCAATAATAATAATATATTTATCTAGATTTGAATCAGTGTTCGCTCGTATATGTGTCTACGGGAACATAGTCCAGGAATTGCCTTTCACAATAAGCAGACTGGCTTTTTCATTCATGCTGCCTGAGAAACGATGATTTTGTCATATTAGTCTTTAGTTGTTATAATATTTTTTAGCTTAAGCATATGTTGGTTGTGTAAAGTTGTGAATTATTTACTAATAATGTCTGTTTTATGTATTAATGAATTGATTGTTGACGCAAATAATTTATTAGGATTTACGCAATATCACAAGTTAATATTTGAATAAAAAAATTGTATTCACTGCAGTCGAAAAACGGAACCTTACCTAGATTTATGGTGGTTGTCGAACATGTAAAACCATAACTAGCAGTAATTATGTTTTAAAGTAAAAAATTAATAATATTCAAGTTTAATAAATAATGAAACATAAATAAACAGAAAGGAATAAAAAAAATTTAATTATATATATAGATTATATATATATTATATATATTATATATATATATATATATATATATTATATATAATATAGATATTATATAAATATATTACTTAGGTATTTGAATATTTGCACTCTTCAAGATAACAACGGATATACATTTAAAGTTAAATTTTGATCTTAACGGAATATTGTAGCGAATACAAATTTTTTCTTCTAATACTAACTTTTGATATTGCATAAAACGTAGATAAAAATTATTTTCGTCACAATGTATTCCTTAATACACAAAAGGACATTATTCAAAATAATTCACACTTAAGGATTCACAGTTTACACAGCAGAAGTTATTTTAAATAAAATATAACAAGATTACAAGATTATGTTCCCATCAGCATTGAAGGAAAAGCAGTCGGCTTACTGTGAAGTCAATTACTGACTAGCTTTCAGTAGACTTAGAACGAACTATGATTCAAATCTAGTAATAATAAAATAATAATAATTAAGATATAATAATAATTAATAATCAATAGAAATATAATACTATAACAAAAATATTAATTTTTACTAATAATAATAAATATAAATAATGTCCTTTTTTACGAAATATATACCATTCTTTAAGTGTAATACCTTCTTAATGTGTCAAATGAATTTCAAGTACGTTTTACTAAACCCATACTTAACATATCTAACTAAACTTACGAGGGCAGTAAACCGGCCCCTAACCTATATGGATCGACGAGCATGTGAATATTGTTCTACCTTCTAGGTATGCTTGTGCCGTAACTCGTTGCGTGTTTCCGTTCGATATTTTGCACTACAGTATAATCCCGAAACTCCACTCTGGTCTCGGGAGCTGTCAAACGTTGCACGCGTGTTTTTTACGAATTTATTTATTATTTACTTTTTTTTTATTTATTAAAATCTTTTTTTGATCCTGTTAATCAGCACTCAAAGTAAATGGTAGAATCATTATATTAACAATATAATGAAAAAAAGTTTAAAAAAAACACATTTATTTCATAAATGAAACCAGGTGCGGTGTTTATATAAGAGAGATATAATATATATAATTATAAATATATATATTATATATATATAGATTATTTATAATTATATATATCTATATAATTATATATATATATTCTATATAAATATTTATAATATATATATATTATATATATATAATATGTATATAGAAAGAGCAGAGGAGAGAGAGAGAGAGAGGATGAGAACGGAGAGAGACGAGGAAGGGAGAGGACGAGAGATGAGTATATAGGAATAAAAACCGGTAATTCTATGTAAACTACGAATAAACCCATGTTAATTTAAATAATTAAAAACATTAAAACATAACCGATAGTAGTAACAAAAACTGTAAAAGGAGAGGATAAGATTAAAATAAAAACTAACACCAAGTTCTTACATTGTCCTTCTTCAAAGGTTTCCCATTCTATCTGAACTCTCCACTTTAAGAGTACTTTCTCTTATTCAAGGCAATAAATATTCTTAATAATATAGGATTTTTGGTTTGGAATTTAGGACTATTTATAATGTAAGGAGGCCATTCTTGTTTATTTAGCCTTTTTGTTGTATTTTGCTGTCCGATATTCATTTCGCCATCCGTAAGCTTCTTATGACATTTAAAATATATATAACAGACACCACCCAAATATATATTATATATATATCATATTTTATATATATATATATATTATTTATATATATATATATATACTTATATATATATATATCATATATATATATATATATATATATATATAATTTATATATTATTATATATTATACAATATATAATATATCATTTATATATATATATATATATATATTATTAAATTATATTAATATATATATTTATTAAATACTATAAATTATATATATATATTTATATATATATTATATATATACTATATATATATAATATTATTATATATATATAGTATATAATTATATATATATTATATATATATTATTATATAATATATATATTTATTATTATATTATATCATTCTATAATATAATATATATATAATATTATATATACTTATATATATATATATATTTTACTATATATATATATATATATATATATATTATATATATAATAATATATATAATATTATATTATTATTTATATATATATTTATATATATATATTTATAATATATATATATATATATTATAATATATATATATATTATAATTTATTATTTTTATATATATTATATATATTATATATATCTATATTATAATATAATATATATATATTAATATAGATATAATATATATATTTATATATATTTATAATTATATTATAATATTATATATATATTATTTATATAGTATATAATAAATATATATTATTATAATAATATATTATATTTAATATATATTAATATATATATATATTATATTATATATTTATTATTTATATAATATACTATATATTTTATATATGATATAATAATATATATATATATATATATATATATATGTATATATAGTATATATATAATATATATTATATATATATATTTAGTATATAATATAGTATTATATTATATATTATAATATATTTAATATATATATATATATATATAATATTATATATATTATATATAATAAATCTATATATATATATATATAATATAAATATTATATATATATATAATATATATTATATATATATATATATATATCATATATTATATAATTATATATATATTATATATTCGAATATTATTATTTTTTAAATTGTTTCATATAATTGTTAGTTTAGTTTCTTGAAGTTGCATTAAACTTTTTGTACCAAGAAAATAGAATTAATAAAAATTTAATTGTTTTGTTATTATTGAATAATTTCTTTAAATTATTTGGAATATAAAAATTATGCTGTTATCCCTAAAGTACCTTTTTGAGTTTAATTTAAGTTGTTAAACAAGTAATATGATTAACCTGAAACTTAGATTAAGAAGCCTACTCTGTGAAATAGCCAGAAATTTTCTAATGGAAAGATTTTCGAGATAATTAGAATATTTCCAATGTTGGCTTATTCTTTATTTAGTAAGTACGTTTGTTTAATTCTATTAAATTCTCAGAAATTTTGACATGCCAATGAGTTGATTGAAATTCAAAATCAGTCGTACAAGAAAGGTGTTACTTTAATTCTCTGGAAACTATAATTTTTACTCAGACTTATTTGCTATCTACTTTGCAAAGGTCTGATGATGGTAAAATACACTAGCGAATTTAATAGATTACCATCTGTATAAAGTAGTTCGTTTTCTATATGGTTATCTGGGACAATTCACTGAATATTGGACGAACATTTAGTGGATTTTGTTTTTCTCTAGGACTGATTACATTTATAATTATATTATTTATATATATTATATATATATAGTATATATAATATATATATTTACCCATGAATATATGCTCTTCATGTTTCCTACTAGTTCCAATGTTACTACACACATCGGCGATATTTTGTTATTTCTTAGATAGTGCTTAGATATTACCAAAAGATATTTCCATGTGGCTTGGTTGTGGAAGGTGTCAGAATGTGATACAAAAACTACCAAGCGTTGTATTGAATGTTTATTGAACATTCTATGATAGTTGAGCAACTTTTTAAACAGGTTGTGGATCAGTAGTCAGAGTGTTATATTTAATTTATGCGATCGATTGCATGGCAATTGACCATATATATATATATTATTATATATTATTATATATATATATATAATTATTATATATTATTTATATATATTCTATATGATACTTATATATATATAATATTATATATTTAGATTATATATATATATATATATATATATATATAATATACTATATATATATCTATATATATTATATCGAGTGTGCGAGCATATAATTTTTTTGAGGTTGCGCCTGCGCTGAGCGCTAGCGCCGGAGCTAGTGAAGCCTAGCGCTATGGCCTTGATTGTGTCACATCGCGCCTATTCCCTTTGCAAGTATATGATTGACAGCCTTGCGACTTTTCGCGGCCTGTGGTTATTGCTAAATTTTTTGCATGTAAACTTAGTGCGATATAAAAGCATGATTTTATAGGAACGAAAAACAATTTATTAGATTTTTGTAATTAAAACACCGTAAACTAATAGTCTTACACTTCTCTTCCTCCTCCAGTCTTGTGGTCCATGTTTTCCCCCAGGAGTTTCAGCACGAGCGCTGAAGAAGTGGAAAATTTTCAGACATAGTTGGCAATTTATTTTGTAGTTAAATTACTTTTTCTGTATGATATATTATTTATATATATATATATTATTATATATTATATATATATATTATATATAATATATATTGGATATATATATAATTAATATATATATTATTATATATATACTTTATATATATTTATATATATACTATATATATATATATATAATATATATATATATTATTTATTTATTATATATATAACTCTTTTACACTGGTTTTTAGAAGGATACAAGTTTTACGCTTCTAAGTTCTAACTTTTAAGGTAAAAAAAATAGCTTTGTTCCTGTTCATGGCGCGGTATAGGCGCAGAGATGCGGTTGTGCCCTTTGCTTGTCCGCTTTTAAAATTGTTTCGGCCTATGCGCCTGTCGCCGTACAATGATAGTGCGCCATAGGCGATAGAGCGCAATCGTGCGCAACGCGCAGCTTGACATATATTAGATACATTACTATATTATTATTATATACTATTTCATTTTATACCGCTGGTCTACTCATATTTTATTATATCGATACTGCGTGTTGTAGGTTACGTTATAATATATATTATATTATATATATATAT
>JABUQX010011405.1:15000-22500 GCA_015478945.1 Trachelipus rathkii | reverse complement strand
CCATGTTCCCTTTATAAATGGGAACTATTATTGACTTCCCACTTCCGGCCTTAACTCTCACTCACACCTGTCAACTGGCTGGAGGCATCAAGGGTTTCAGCCCTCTCTCCCTCCTTTCAGCAAAAATTTTTTCCTCTTCAACCAGAGAGTTTTTCGCTTTTCATTTCCTTCGACCAGGAGTTTTCCGCTGCTCAGTTTCCTTTAGCGCCTCATCTTATTCCTCCTCATTCGTTACCTCTTCCACCTCTCGATCCATTATTGGTCCTCTCCTCTCTCTCCCTTCCTCTTCGATCTGCACTCCCATTTCAAAACTATCAAGTACTCTATCCACCGTTTTGTTTTTCTTTCCCGGCTTAGCCAATGTTTTCTCCATTTTTTTGTCTTTGTTTACTTAGCTCTTACTATTAGCGCTCTCTGATACGTTCTTGCAATCTAAAAGATCTTCTTTGATTTTCCATATCATCCATCAGTATCTTTAGCTAGTGTCTTAGCACTCCTTCCTTGTGCCTCCTCTTCATCAGCTTCTTATCTGCCTCCATGTTCCTGCTCATACATATCACTGTCTCATACTGTTTATTTATATTCTATTATATTATATTATATATTATATATATATATATTTATATATTATAATATATATATATATAATATACAGTATATATATATATCAATGATAATTATATTTATATATGTATATTTTATATATATATTATAATATTATTTATATATATATATATATATATATTTAGGATATATTATATTATATATATATATATATATATATTTTTATATATATATAATATGTATATATATATATATACGGGGATAATCGAAAATTTCAAATTACAATTATTCCCATAAACTCCCTGATAAAGAGACAAATAATATTTATTTTATATGCATTTAATCTGTAGAAGACATCCGCAAATCCTCATTTTTTTTGCAAAGAGGATGCGGTATGCGGATGCGGACCTTGTGCGATAAGAGAGGGGATGCGGATGCGGGTGCGGTGTCATTTAGGTGCGGAATGGTTCGCAAGATGCGGATGCGGATGTCATTGAAGTCATTTAATATTAATATATATTTATATTATATGATAATTATTATTATATATATATATTTTATTATATATATATATATATATTATATATTATTATATATATATAATATATAATAATATACTATATTATATAATATATATATCTATATAATAATAGGGTGGCTATGTCGCCACAACTTCATCTAAATTTCGAAATTTAAGTCCAATTGGAAAATTGACCCATACAGAGATGGCAGTACCGCGATAAGTGTACCGGTAATTGTATCGGGCGTACTTTTTGTACCGGTATCGGTATCGCCAACACTGTTGCTAAAGTACCGATGTATCGGTATCGCCCACTTGTTTTGTTGGCTGTACCGATACGAAAAATCGGGTATTTTATGGTACATTGTATTTTTAGTATTATATATATTATATATATATATATATTTATATATATATAGATTAATTATATATTATATATATATATATATATATATATTATATTTATATATATTATTATTACTATATAATATATAATTATTTATTATTCTTTCAGTACGACTCGGCGTCGGAGGTTAACTGGCATATACTTTCCTACTTATCGATTTATGGTTTTGCCCGCCCTTATGAATAAGGGAGACTTGCGTGGTGGCGCTTGTTATCAAGCTTTATGACGGGTTTGGCACGCGGTCACTGTGCTTCACGCTCCCCCTCCTTTGGGTTTCTCCTTCTCTTTGTTCTTGTCTAGTTTGTCTTTCAATCGCCAATATCGGCTTGTTGTTGATGGGTGACTTCTTCTCTTTTTCTGTCAATAGTGTTCCTCAGGGTTCTGTTATCTCCTACTTTTTCCTACTTTCTTAATGATCTCACGTGCAATCTAACTCTTTCATATATGCATAGATACTACTTTTAGTGTGTCGGTTATTTTCTTCTTTTCATTTCTAGAATTGCCTCTAGTCTTAATCTTTCGATTCTTTCTTGCTGATATGGATTGAATTCCGGGTGGGTCGTTGAACCTGTGAATTTCAATTCTTTTTAAAACTAATTCTTCATCTTCCCTCTCTAGACACCTAACTTGTCTATCTCTTCGGGGTTCTCTCGTTCTCTCCTCGTTGACAACTGACTTCCTTGCCTTTAACATAACAAAATTGTCTTGGAAATACATCACAACGGTTGCTAAGGGCGGCCTCAAAGGACTGGAAGTTCTGTTAGGACTGCGAGACTTTTTTTCCTGTTCCAGTCTCCAGTTAAACAAGGCCTACAGGCCCTTGTTATGGAGGACTGTCTTAATTGGTGGGGGGGGTCTGGTTTCCTGGCTTTTGGATAGAGTCAGTCAAAGGCCAAAAGCTTATAAACTGTTTGTACTTCAGTTCATTGACTCTATCTTTGGGCGCGAGCTTGGTTCTTTATCGTCTTTTCTATAGGTTACCCAGCGGCAGGTGCTCGAGGGAGCTATCCACTCGCGCACCTGCCACCTTTATACGTCGCCCTCTTAGCACTAGGGGTGCTGTGTCTGCCCATGAGTTTTGTGTTGATGTTGTAACTCCAGGCTAGTTCGTTTCGGTGCTTCCTTCTTTCCTGCAATCTCTGTTCGGTGGAATTCTCTTCCATCTTTTTGTGTCTACGATTTGGACTTTCTCTCACTTTAAAGCCTGGTTCTGTGCTCATCTGCGTAATTTTGCGCTAGCGGATGTTGAGGCGTGTAGAACCCCCTCCTTGAATAGGGCTGCTCGTGAGTGGTGAGGTGGACAAACAGTTTTTATATATATTATTATAATAATATATAATATATATATAATATATGTATATATATATATATATATATATATTTTATATATATATATATATCTATGATATTATTGTTTCAAAGATTCTCTGTTCATATAGCTGCGTTTCCAGAAGCCCGGGCGGGCACACAGGGCCATGATCGTTTCCAGGCCGCTTTGCGCACTTTACTATATAAACGTCACGTTCAGAGACCGTTGTTAAATCCTCGATTTCGGGAATAGTAAACGGCGGGCTTGCGGAAGGTACTTTGTTACAAAAATTTCTTACAAAAAAATGTTCAGAATGGTTGCCAAAGTTTTTTATATTTTAGTTAATTTCAATTGGATTACTAATATATCGTTCATTTCATAATAGATAATATAAGTTAAGAGGTACTCAAATTTGTTCTTGATTGGTTAATGTAAGTTTTTTTCAATTCGAGCGTTTCCGAGTCGATTTGCACACGGGCTGCACTCCGGGCTTCTGGAACGCGAGTAACATCATTTTTAAGTGAACGTGTTCCAATATTGTTTTGATTCTGCATCGTACATTCAATTTATGCCGTTCGACTTCGACTCGCAGTCTCTTATTGTAAGTTGATTGAAGAAGTTAGCTTGTCAATTTGTTTGTAATTTTATTTAATATTTTTTGAAAGTTTATTTTTCAATTAACTTTAACAATGGTAATAAGTAACATTCATTATTTCCAAAAGATTCCGAAGAACATTTCAAAAACATTAATGCAACAAACTGGTGTAAGTCCGAATTAATAACTTCTGAATAACTTCTGGGAAATTTTTTGAACTTGCTCACTGTGAAAGCAATTTTAAACTTTCGTTTCTATGCAAATTTCAAATCTTACTTTTTTTAATTTATTTTTATACATTTAAATGTTCGATGAAGAAGCACCGAATCGACATAAAACTATATTCAGCAGTAATAGAATGTATTATGTGTATAACTATTTTCTGCGAAAATTAGTTCGCTTTTATTATGGTATCTTTTTAGTGGATTTTGTTCCTCTAGGCTGCATTACATTATATATAGGATGTGATATGTCGCACCAAAACTTCCGTCTAAACTTTCGAAATTAGTCCATTTGAATATGACCCATAGCATGTAATCTACAATTTGTTGGGGCGATGTCGTCAAAGGTTCGCCTATACGGAATACACGATATAAAATTATTAAATTATAAAGTATAAAGTATCGAATTGTCAGTCAGCCAAGCACGCCACCATTTCTTAAGTTTCGTCCGAGAAAAATATCAGGTTGGATTCATTTTGTATCTGACTTTGTTCCGACAAAACTTACGAAAGAGGTGTGAAGTAGCAAAAGTGTTTTTTGAACGTTCTCTTTTCAGATATGATACGATAATTAACAAGTTTACCAATTACGAAAGCAATTAAAAAGTTAAATTTTGATTATCATACAAAATTTGACATTAAAGCAAAATGGACGAAGTTTTATGGACAGCCTCATACATGGTCGCCTTCTCAGATATGTCTACTCTTAATCTTAAGATCTTTCTACGTACATAGATCTTATTAACAGTAACTAGTGAATTTGATACATTTTCTTATGAAGGCTGATGAAATAAGCTTAAACTGATTAAAGGATGCCATTACTAGATGTTAGAACCCTAATTTTGTTTAACGAATTCAAAAGAAGTGAGAAACTCGGTCATAAAAATGTTCAGATCTAACATTTAACATTTAAGATTTATTATGTAGCACTTCAACGTTTAAAATAAACACAAAATTAAAATAAAAAAAACATATTTACAAGAAAATTGATTTAAAAAACCCACCTTTGTGGAAGGTTTATAATGTAATATAATTTAGTGACAAGTATTAGCAAAACTATAAAAACTTTAATTAATCGGTAATTGAATAATTATATGAAAAAAAATAAAATAAATAACTGACAAATGTATCTAATACATTTAAAAATATTTCATTTTAAATAAGCATAGTTAAGTTATAAATTTTGAAAATTTAATCAAAGTTTGTTAAACCGATCACATATGAATTTACATTTTAAACTACAATTTTTATCAGGATATTTATTTACAAATGTTCTACATGTTTGTTACATATTCCTTATGTTCATTAATATATTATAGCCCCCATTAATTAATAGATATTTAACATATCTCATTATTTATATTCATTCTAATCTACGATTTATACAGAGAATTAAAAATATTAAAAAATATTTATCATTTATTATATACATATGGTTAGCATTTTTTACTCTTATGTCACTAAATTAATTTGATAATTGATATCAATTACAATTGACTGTCTATTTTGAGTTCTTGTCCTTCAGTCTAATGTCACAAAACACCATTCGAATTTGAGCGCAGGTAACCAAAACACTTCGTCACTGAACTGTTTTCAGACAGGTGGACCCTCTGTAGAACTGACACAAAGTGTCAATGAAAACTGAAGGCCAATTGTTCGCAGATTCATCCTCATGTCCGGAAAGTTGTCAAATTAAATGTACATGCTATTGGAATATCTCACGTAATTGCTCATGATACCCATTTACTTTAAATAAGAAGTATGGCCATCCAGATAAAACAAAACTGAGACAAGTAAATATAGAGATGTAAATGATCAAATTTATATAAATAAGTATATTACTTAAATACAGTATTGATGACCTTCGCACTTATGTTAATTTTTGTATCAAGAATATAAAGTGTATTTCTTAGAGTGGATTGGCGTTCGTAGTTGATTTAATAAAATTAGCATCTATACTTGTATATATTTATATATATATATATATATATATTATTAATATATATTATATATATATTATATATAATATATAGATATATATATATATATAAATATATATATATTATATATATATAATATATATATATGATACTGCAATTAAACCGCAGTTCAATTTATAGATAAAATAACTCCTTAAGTGAATCTTCACTTACCAGGATTAGATCCCTGGCCTTCGCGAAAACGGTATGCCAAGCGTGTTACCACTCAACCACGACAAGCCAAAAAGATACGCGACTTAAACCTATGAAAGAGTGCTCTATTCCGAGTGCAAGCGGAGATGCGTAACTAAGGTATTAATGATAAAAATGGTTGAAGTGTAAGTCTAAGTTTGTCTTGTAAGAAACATAATGATATTTTATTATTATTATATTATATTATTATTATTATTATTATTATTATTATTATTATTATTATTATTATTATTATTATTATTATTATTATTATTATTTTGGTCAGAATATTTTGTAACTAAGGTTTATATGATAAAAGAAAGTGTAAAAATTATAAGGGTTTTTAGTTTATTTATTTTCGAACCAAAAAAGAGCCTTAATAATTTTATTTAATATTTAATTTGCATTCAGAGGAGTTCAGTTTTACTACAAAAGCGTCCTTTGTTTTAATCTTGAAGAATTGTGTGTGTATTTTTATTTTTATTTTGGGATAGTAAATTGTTGCTAAACCGACTCCGCCTTCTTCGTTGTAAATAGAAAAGTAAATGTTACCTGGTAAAATAGGATGAAAGGTGTGTACATGTTTATTTCTTCTGTTTGATAAAATTTTCATACTGGTTAAGGGTATATCTTAGATTGAATGGACGAGTATATAATGTCATGTTCTTCATTTAGAGACTGATTTTCATCCTTGATTTTTGTTGAGCACGGCTGTTGTGAGTTGGTATATCTGGCAATCCATCTTTTGTGTCGTCTGCTTAACAGTTATTTCTCACCTGGCGTTTTATGATATATGTTACCTGTTCTAAATTTATAATGTGTTTTAAATCGTGCATTATTTGTTTTGGTGATTTATTTTATTTCTAATATTAATTTTAAATGTTCTGTGATTTATATTTTGGTTTTAATATTTATATTAAGTGTTTGATGGGTATTTATGCAATTGGTAATTAATGTGATGTCACACCGGAAATTGTTCTATGCAAATGTTTACCTGAGAAGACTCAGCATAAGTGTTATATTTATGTCTGTATTTTGGTGCATTTTTTCTGGCTCACAATTTTAAAGTAACGTTTTGATTTTTTTTAAAGTAGTTTTAAAATCTGGTCAGCATCCCGAAGAGGCCAGGCATGTAACTAAAAAAACTATCAGCTACAAGAAAATAAATATCATTTTATTAATCAGGAGACATTTTTAACCAGGAAGTAAAAATAAAAAAAAAATAACGCTTTTTAAAAATTTAAAATTGTTAAAAATGTTGGAAAAATTACGGTTTTTCGATAAAACGAAGTAGCTCGAGTACTTCGTGGGAGCGCGCAAAGGTGCCAAATGTTGAATTTTTTTTTTAATTAAAGAATACCCGACGGGTAAAAGTTAAAAATGGACAGTCGGCCTACCGGGGGAGGACGGGGGACTTCGTCCCCCTCTTCCCCCGTCGGCTCGAACCCCCTAAAAAGGAAATAAAAGAAAAATAACATTTTCTCCAGAGCAAAATAAAACAAAACACTATTTGGCAACTCTTGCTCTCGTATTACTGCAGGAATGGAAGGTTGATGAGAGCATACGCTTGCCAGACCTAAGATTATACTAATATTTAAGGTGTTATTAATAAATATTAGAAAAAATAATTATTAATTTCCTCATAAAATTGCTTAGCTTAAATCAAAATGTATTATTTTCCGATGTACGTTATAGTTAAAGTTACATGCATGTGC
>JABUQX010011405.1:0-2500 GCA_015478945.1 Trachelipus rathkii | reverse complement strand
GTAATTCTGGATCGAAAGCTAGCAAAGTTCATTCAAGCTTTATCTTGCGAATTGGAGGAAAAGCAATTGCCGTGGTGAACGTTAAAATAAACCCAAGAATGATGAATTTCAGAGAAATGTTGAACGCAACCACCCAGAATGGTTGTTCTTAACTGTATCTCTATGACCGCTCAGCGACCGATATGTAGAATATTAGGAAAACTCATAATCAAAGAACCCACGAACCAAACATCATTGCCACACAGTGCACAATTGCCTTTTGGCTGAAAATTGAGGGAAGAATTAGTAGGAGTCAACAGAGTATTGAAGTCAGAACGTTCAAAAACCTAAGTTTCGGTTAGAATAAGAGATGAGGTTCAGAGGAGGAGAGGTGAGTAAAACAAAAATGAAAATAATTTTAAAACGAGAGGAGAGAAAGAAATTTAAAAAAAAAAGGAGACAATAGAGAAAAACACAAACAAAACACAAAAAAAAAAACAGACAGAACTTGGTGGAAGGCCCGTCCTCCATCACCGGCCAGCCGTCAATGCATTTTTTTAAAGGGGATAAGGGTTATTTTTGGAACCACCCTTATAAGCTTCTCCAGACATCGCTGTGCTCGCATTTTAGTACATTTTTACTTCTTTTAAGAGGACCAGTGTTGTCTTAACTTGTATTTTATGACTGTTGATAAAGGGAGAGCTTACTCCATTGTAAGAAGAATGTGCATATGACACAAAAGGAAGAACCATTAGCACTGAAGCTGCATTGGATTACTCTAAAACTCCATATTTATGCCCTATTGGGTAATTCCTATCGCTTCAGGAGCGCTACAAATTCCCTTCATTATAATTATATTATCATTATAAATAATTATATATTATATTATTATTATATATATATTATTGATAATATAATATATTATTTTATTATATTATTATTATTATTATATTATTATAGATTATATAATATATAATATATATAATATAATATATATATAAATATATATATATATATATATATATATAATATATATATATATATATTCACTACTCGTCAAAAATTAACCACCATCGCTCATATGACGTTAACAGGTTACAAAAATGACCAGAACGCTGTGTAACTTTAGTATGCAAATAACATCGGGGACACATTATACAGTAGTAAGATTGTCTAGTCCCAGGAGACACCTGGGCCGTGCTAGATGGCGTCCTGATGTTGGCCCGATGCTTTCTCCAAAGTGGGATGTTATCGCGTAAAGTTCGTGTGTGGATGTGTTACTCAATATCAGTATGCCACCTTTGGCCGGATGACCGGCTTCGGCAGCGTCTGGCAGCCCTCTCAATGATTGCCGAATTGTCCTCCACGGAATTCTTAACCAATAGCGAAGCACCGCTGCCGTCAGCGCCTGAGCGTTTCTGAGTGCTTGCGCTGTCGCACCTTCGTTTCTACATGTCTCACACATGTTCAATGGGTTAGGTAGGAATGCATTGCGACCAATCCAATTCCCATTTGTTCCGTCGTTAGGTGTTGCATTGGTCATGTATGGCGTAAATCCGTCAAACCGATGTAGAGGGCATTATGGGCAGCGACATGCAGTCAAGGATGTCACATGTACCTTGCGCGCTGTAGTGAACCGCCATCTAGACGTGGCAACTCTGCACCGACCCGTTAAAGATATGCCCCCCTCAGCCATGAGAGAGATCCTCCAAATGCAGTGAAGGCATATTTACATGCACGTACCTTTCATGTATGTCCTGATAGTCTCGGGATCGCAGGATCGAGGTGTAGAGACGACTCTGGATTCATCCGTATAGAGCACATTCGCCCAATCGCGACGGTTCAATGTAGTCGCACCCGTCGATGCTCACTGGTGTGTCGTGCGTCCTATGACCAGCCTCTTGGCCAGTTAAATATGTCTCCGCCGCGAAGCTTGAACTTATTGTTGATATCACTCACACGGGTCCACTTGTACCTCCTGTAGCTGTATTTGAAAGTGCCCTGCTGTAGTAACGGTCTCTTACGGCCCTCATATACTTAAAACGGTATTCAACGCTAGTCGTCGTGCACGTGGCATGCCCTAGGCCACGGCAACTATGCGTGCTCCTGAGGTCGTGGTGCCGAACACGACCCGTGCAATTTGTGTGCTCTACACCAAACGTCACGAGTTCACATTACCCGTAACCTACGGCACGGAGTTGTGATAATCTGTACAAGCACACATCACTGTTAGTCGACGTGCAGTCCTTTCCATAGTTGTAGTGGATATTTGCACCATAATGGACCACGTACTCAGCATTCCCCGCCAAAAACTTAACCCCCAATCGCTAAAGCTGGAGTTACAAGGTTTGTCATTTACCTTAATATAGCCATGCGGACCCGAAACACTCCCAACATTATTACAAGCTGTATAATTGCCCCCTGATGCTATGTATTTGCATAATAAAGTAATACATGCATTCTGTCCTTTCTATAACCTTTACGTCATATGAGCCAGTGGGTGCGTTATCTTCGCTCTTTG
>JABUQX010011404.1:0-11103 GCA_015478945.1 Trachelipus rathkii | reverse complement strand
CCTTCCTGCACCTCGTTTCCGAAAACATCATTTTTTCGAATCCGTAATTCAAGACCGAAAAATGCTCGTATTTCAAGAGGTCTACGAAATAATTGATAGCGGTCAAGATTCCGGCCGGGGCAGACCTATTTTTCTTCAACAGGTAACTTCTCAGAACTTCGAGCGGAGACACCCTTTCAAAGTCCAATAGGAACACGAACCAATTGAAATTCAGCAGGGGCATTTGGTGGATGGACGTTCTCGGGTGAAACAGGTTTTTGGAGTAGTAAAACATAAATAAAATAAAATCGAAATTCGTATTCACGACCACGCTCATTTTGCAGCTGTTATAAACGTTGAAAACGTTTTCTCCCATCCTGTTCTTAACGCAGACTCGAAGGAAATCGTCGGTGGTCGTGGTTGTGGTTGTAGTCATGGTCGCGTCGTGGTCGCGACTGGATCGAAGAACGACGAGGTGAAACCCCGTCCACACTTTGGGATATTTTAGCAACGTGTTAGTCTCATTTCCTCGCGTGAGAGAAGAATAGTACGAATCGAAACTAGAAATATTCTTCAAAACGTTTCTCAGGACGCTTTCGTGAACCTCGTTCGATACGTTTCTAGGAGGAGGAGCGGTCGATAGCCATCGTCCTCCGCGAGAGCGAGATTCGTCTTCGCGGTAACCTGTCGGAATGAGTGACGTATCGGCCGCGCCGAAAAGCGAATCTCCCCCGCGCACGAAAAAACCGATTCTCCGCAACGATATCCTGGGAACGAGGATTATTTCTTTGTAGTAGTCTCTGTAAAGAGAAACCTTTACGAGTTCGTTATTTCCCTCGATCTCTTTTCGGTCTATAAAGCCGATATAACTTTCGATCGTTCCAACCATGTTGAATGAATGAATTTGACGAAATATTTCGGTGGTAATCGGACCGCGTGTGAATTAATACCGATATATATATATATTTATTTCTGAAAAAAAATTTATTTATTTATCTACATATTAAATATAAACAATTAGATTAATATATAGATATAATTAGATTAAACGTATAAGTAAATTAAATAAAAAATAAAAATTAAAAAAAAAATTAATTTATGAAAAACGAAAGGTTATACGTATAGATCCGAGGTTTTTTGGCATTAAAACACTGACGTCATCGATTAGTTTATTCTGTCCAGTCAACCATTTTAGAGGCAGCAGCAACAACAAATGGCGATGAAAGAAGAGGCAGCGGCGAAGGAAAAGGTAGAGGGAGAGGAGGAAGAGAGGTCGATTCCCCGCGAAAAAGTGATAGTGTGCATCGAAGGAAATATCGGAAGCGGCAAAAGTACACTCATCGAATCGTTTAGGAACGACGCGAGAATCTCAACGTTACCCGAGCCCGTCGACGACTGGGAGGACTATCACGGCGTAAACCTGCTGAAAGAGTCATACAAAAATCCTAAAAAGTACGCGTTCGCCTTTCAGCTTTTTCATTTGATTTCCACGCACGAGAGGTACGCGAAAATGTTAGACGTTTTGAAAGACGAAGAAGATGTTATCGACGTTATAATGACCGAGAGATATTCGTTATCAGCTCAAAGGGTTTTTATTCTCCACGGCGCTAGTCAAAAATATATCAGTGAAACCGAGCACCATATCGTGAACGATCTGTATAACATCGTCGAAGGCCGCAAGCTAATACCCGACGTCATAGTATACCTTAAAACATCTCCTTCCGTCTCGCTAGAAAGGATAAAAAATAGAAACAGGGAGGGCGAATCGACCATCACGCTGGACCACTTGAAAAACTTAGACTTCCTTTACGAGGAATACGTGAATTACCTTATAAATAACGACACTTTTAAAGATATTAGATTCATCACTCTCGACGGAAACAGGAATTTGGAAGATGTGAGAGCGGAATACGATTTTACGGTCGAACCGGTTATCGCAGCCGTCTCAAAAGAATTAAACGAAAGAGGGATAGAAGAGAGGAGGCGTTTTATGCAGAGTATCGACGAAGAAATCGATAGGACGTGCATACCCTTCCCTCGAACGAACAAAGAAGAAGGAGAAACCCGTTTTTGGAACTACCTTATCACTTTTTATAACCACGTGATTTCTTTTCTGACCTACGTCTTCGGAAATAAATCCAAAAAAAACCGAGTTGCGAAAGGAAAAGATGAATAATTATTCGCTTACTTTTTATTTAAAATCAGTATCACGTACCGCGAACGCGTCTCAGTCAACGAATATTCGCGTTATTGTTTTTATATACTACACTCCTACGCACGTTTTTATTTTATTTTAACATTTAATAAAAGTTACGAAACTAATATTGTTTTTTCTTTCTTTTCAACTTAACCTATTATAAAATACCGTGATTTCATTTATTAGTGAGCGAGAAAATTAGTAGGTTTTCCAAACTTATTCGAGGATTCGTCGATTTAGTTACTTTTTCACTTATTACGTGGTAATTATATTATTATTATTATTTATTATTATATATTATATATTATTATTATTATTATTATTATATTATTATTATTATTATTATTTATTATTATTATTATTATATTATTTATTATATTATTATTATTATTATATTTTTATTATTATTATTATTATTTTTATTATACACTTAAAAATATATTTGTTAAGTATTTGTTAATTAGAAATAAAACAATTTTGGTTAAATCTAGCTTATAAATACCTCAGACGTCGTACATTTTTATTTAATATCCGACGACGCGATCGAGAGCGGATTAAAATCAGGAATAAAAAAAGGCTGCTGAGCTACTCATTTGAGTTGAAATTATCATCATTAATGCAGGGTGGAGATATCGATTCGTCGAAACAAAACGAAGATTTAGATTTACTCAAAAATGAGCTGCGGGGTTACGACTTCATGACCGAAATTCAAAAACAAGAATTGTGTCGCAATTTCGAAATAGAACGTGAGAGGGGCCGATGCAGCTCTAGGATAGCCGAGGAAATGTTTGATGAAATTAAGAGCAAAAGTTCCTTACTGAAAGTGATTGACGCTGATGTCCCGAAAGGTATTCTGCCTCCCGAATATTCTTGCACCCTACACGACGTCAAAATAAAAGAAAGCGAATCGGAGGACGAGGTTTATGGAGAAAACGAATGGATTTGGAAGAACGTCCCTCGCGGTTTGAATTTCATGCGGCTGGAAGGAAAAGAAAAGGTGTTGGATTTCGCTATTTACGCCAACAGAAAGTTTACGGGAGGGATTGGCGACGAAGATATTCATCAACCCGAAGACGACGACGCGTGGTCAAAATTTTTTCTCGATTCTCCCGCGAACGCTACCCAGGTTGTTTGCGTGACAAAAATTAATGGAGAAAGCGGACATTTCTCGGTGAGGAAGATTGCCGGAGAATACTACGTCATAGCCGGCTCTAAGAACGTACACATGTTGTTCCAGTGCTACTCCGACGTCGAAAAATACACCGGGGAGAGATATTTAATCGCAAAAAAGGTGGCGATGGCGGTATTAGATACATTTGACGCGATGGAAGTTTCGAAATTGGATATTTTTAAGCGTTTCTTGAACGTCACTAAAACGACGGTAGTTTGCGAAATACTGCTAACCGATCGGCAACATATTGTCGATATTTCACACCTAACAGAATCGAAAATCTACGGCTTGTTGATGACATCAGCGCCCCGAAAGGTGTACGGTGACGACGACGAAGATAATTATTCGTTGTCGACTGTCTCTCATCAGGTCTGCTTGGAATATTTAAAGTTCGTGAATTTCAACGCCGGAATACCACGCGATATCTCCCGAAGACGTGAAGAAAGAGATATCGAAAATTCGAAGGATCAAACATTGCGAAGGGTACGTTCTTTATTACTTAATAAACGACCGCACCGTCGGACTGGCGAAAGTGAAAACGATATGGTACGTTGTTTTGCGAGCTCTGCGAGAGAAGGCAGTCTATACCTTCTTTAACAGAAAATGTAAGCTCTCCGTTCCGGAAATGATAAAGAACACGGAAAGCCGGTTCATTGAAATTCAAAAGTGGCTAAAATTTAGCGACAATTTCTTAGACAATTGGAAAAAAATTGGAAAGGCATTCATTTGCTGGTTAGACAACGAAATCAAAGACGGCAAAATTTGTCCTGATGAAATACGTCCAAATTTTCCTACAGAGTGGAAACGGTTTTTAGAAGAAAATCGAACTAATGACGAATTTATTTAACGCGTAACGTACGCATATAAAATATTTTTGAATCTATATTAATAAAATGTATATTTTCTATATTTAATAAAATGTATATTTCTTGTCGTTTTTTTTTCATTTAAAAAAAAATTTGCTGCGATACATTTATTTATCATATTTTTATAATTTACATTTTCTTCGCGTATCGAAGCAAACTTTACTAGTTACGGCGATTCTCGCAAACAAGTGAATAATATCATTTTTGATGAGAAATAATTAAAATTTCCTGTTTAATCTGGTTTCATTTATTTCACTTTTTTAAAAATAAAACAGTCGATTTGGATGCACGAAGGAACAAACTAAAGGGACTCACTACTCGTACACAAATTTGTGCCAAAAATTGGCACAAATCCCTTTATTACCTAAAAAAAATTGTGCTAATTTTGTGCCATGTTCCCAATAGGGGGTTTTGACACAAATTTGTGCCAAAGCCATGTTCCCCATCTTATCTAGGGTAAAATATATGGAAGTGCGTCGCGTAATGTCACTATGTAACAACGACGTTTCCGAGAGAAATTGGCGTCGTGAATTTTTTTAAATTTTTTTTTAGTTTAGTTATCTCTAAAAATTATTTATCGAAGAAAAATTGAATTTAAGTTAGAATATACTATAAAAAAATAATTATATATAAAGTACACTTTAAAAATTAACTTAAAAAAAATCTTAAGGGTACCCCTCGCGCTTCGATTGGGGCACGAAATAACGTTACTTTTTACTTCTCGGGAAATGGTGCAAAATAAATTTTTTGTTTGTTAAGCGAGTTTTTTTTTTCGAGGGAAACAGAAAATAATCTAAGTCTGTAAAGAAATGGTATTCAGGTATCTAGAAAACAGGCAATTTTTGGAATTTTTTAAATTTTTTTCACTATCGTTTAAAATAAAAACTCCAGGGGCGCGTATAAAAATAAGTTGATATTTAGAGTTGGGAGGCCCAGCACTACTCTGTGACTGGGTGCGCACCACACTAGAAGAGAAATTTTGTTGTTTTTTTTTTTGGGGGGGAACCGAAAACTTAAATAACTCGGAAATAATTCGAGATATCGCAAAACTAAAATCAGTTGTAGGGTCCTTAGGTACTCCTCAATAGTTTGCGGGGGTACAGGGAGTTCCTGGGAAAAATTTCAAAATTTCCGAAAAAAAACTAAGTGTTCCCCCTTTGCGTAAGGTAATGGCACAAAAAAACCGTTCCCTTTATTATGGGTTAGTATCAAAAATTTAAATTGATTGTTCCCTTTAGAAATTTTTCCACAGGAAAAAAAAAACACCGGGAATTAGCCAGTAAACACTAGCATGCCTCCTTTACAGTAGGTTCATAACTAATTGATAGATTGAAATCGCATTTACGTATCCACCATTATTTTTTTTTTCTACGAATTTTTTTAAAAATTTTTTAAAAAAATTAATTTAAAAACAGGGGCGGTAAACGTTCCCCTTTAGTGCGATTTTATTATACGTTTTGGCACAAATTTGATCTTCTTGTTCCCTTTATTAATAAAGAATTTAGGCCGGAAATTTCCCGTAGTAAGATGCCATATTGACATGCTTATATTTTCAAACCTGTATGACCTATGTTGTACTATTTGTATCTTTTTGGTTATTCTTAGTATAATAGATTGTGATTTCCTTAGCACTAAATCGGCCATTTCTAACCTATATCTATAGGCTTACAATATCTAAATTTTTAACATTTAAAAAAAAGTTACTATTTACCATTTTTAAGGGGGTAATATCTTTCCAAGTTCGCGAAGTAAGGGGCTGACAATGCTAAGGTGGTGCCACCAAAAAAAATGTTACATTTATTATGGATTTGTGCCAAAATTTTTAATTTATTGTTTCCTTCAGAATTTTTTTCCACCGAAATTAAAAAACAAATACGGAATTTAGGCAGGCAACTAGCATGCCTAGGTTGAAGATGCCATGTTGCCATTTTTATATATTCAAAACTGAGTGACTTAGCAGGCGTCACTATATGACGTCATAATCGGTTTGAAAGATACTTTAAGCTTAACAAATGTACTCGGAAAAGCCGTTTCAGCCGCTTTTGCCGATTCCCGTTTAAGGCGACACCATATTTATAGTGACGTTTCGTAAGGAACCAGGAGAGAGGAAAACGACCTAACGTGCCTTCGCAGCGGACACCTTTTAGGGATATAAACTAATCCCGCTTCAACCGATGTTATAGCGTCAGGAAAGGGAACTGAATAATAAGTCGAAGACCTAAGTGCGAAAATCTAAAATAAAATTGAAAAATAATAATAATAATTCACAAAAAAAAAATTTTAAGTTTCGGAATTTTGCACTTAGAACTTTCGACTTATGTGTTAGTTTTCCCGATTTGAGGGCCGTCACTATATGACGTCATAATCGGTTTGAAGATACTTTAAAGCTTAACAAAATGGTACTCGAAAGCGATTTCAATACCTTTTGCGAATTCCCGTAAGGCGACCACTATATTTATAGTGAACTTTTCAAGGGACCGAAAAAAACGACCTAACGTAGCCGCGCCGACAACCTTTTAGGGATATAACTCTATCGCTTCAACCCATATAGTGGACGTCAGGAAGGGAAACTGAATATTTAAGTCGAAGGTCTAAGTATAAGTCAAAGGTCTAATTGCTAAGTCGAAGGTCTAAGTATAAAGTCGAAGGTCTAAGTGCAAGTCGAAAGTTCCTAAGTATAACGAAGGCCTAAAGAGCTAAGTTCGAAGCGTCTAAGTTGCTAAGGTCGAAGGTTATAGTCTAAGTAAAGATACAGTCGAAGGTCTAAAAGTGCTAAGTCGAAGGTCTTAGTGCTAAAATCTAAAATTTCTCAAAATAAATAAACACAAAATTTTTTTAAGTCCAAATTATTTTGTTCGGAACTTTGCACTTATTAGACCATCGACTTATACCAGTTCCCTAAGTGGCGTCACTATATGACGTCATAATCGGTTTGAAGATACTACTTTAAGCTTAACAAAATGTTACTCGAAAGCGTTCAGCCCCGCCTCCTTTTGCGATTCCCGTTTAAGGCGACAACTATTAATATAGTGACTTCTTTCGAGGGATCGATAAAAGAAAAGAAAAAAAAAAAAAAAAAAAAAAAAAAAAAAAAAAAAAAAAAAAAAAAAAAAAAGAAAAAAAAAAAGAAAAAGAAAAAGAAAAAGAAAAAGAAAAAGAAAAACAATAGAATCAACCCGATATAGTGACGTCAGGAAGGGAACTGATATAAGTCGAAGGTCTAAGGGCGAAAATCTAAAAAAAATTCATGAAAAAATAATAATAATAATTCACAAAAAAAAATTTAAGTTTTTCGGAATTTGCACTTAGAACTTCGATTTATATTAGTTCCCGATAACTGGCGCTCACTATAATATGACGTCATAATCGGTCTTGAAGATTACTTTTAAGCCTTAACAAAATTGGTACATTCGTAAAAGCGCTTTTCAGCCGCTTTGCGATTCCCGATGTAGGCGACACTATATTATAGTGTGACTTTTAAAAAATAACGAAAAAAAAAAAAAAAAAAAAAAAAAAAAAAAAATACAGCTATGCACCCTAACGTGCTCGCGCCAGACACCTTTTTTTAGGGGATAAACTATCGGCTTCAAACCCGAAATTCTATAGTGACGTCAGGAAGGGAACTGATATAGGTCGAAGGCCTAAGTGCGAAAATCTAAAAAAATTCATGAAAAAATAATAATAATAATTCACAAAAAAAAAAATTAAGTTTCGGAATTTGCACTTAGACCTTCAACTTATATTAGTTCCCGATGAGGCGTCACTATATGACGTCATAATCGGTTTGAAGATACTTTAAGCTTAACAAAATGGTACTCGAAAGCGTTCAGCCGCTTTTGCGATTCCCGTAACGCGACACTATATTATAAAAAAAAAAAAAAAAAAAAAGAAAGAAAAAAAAAAAAAAAAAAAAAAAAAAAAAAAAAAAAAAAAAAAAAAAAAAAAAAAAACGTAACACCGGGAACACGCGACACCTTTTTAGGGATAAACTATCGCTTCAACCCGATATAGTGACGTCAGGAAGGAAACTGATATAAGTCGAAGGCCTAAGTGCGAAAATCTAAAAAAATTCATGAAAAAATAATAATAATAATTCACAAAAAAAAAATTTAAGTTTCGGGAATTTGCACTTAGAACTTCGACTTATATTAGTTCCCATAGGCGTCACTATATGACGTCATAATCGCCGTTTGAAGATACTTTAAGTCTTAACAAAATGGTTACTCGAAGCGGTTCAGCCGCTTTTGCATTCCGTTAAGGCGAACACTATTAATATAGTGACCTTTTTCGAAGGGGGAACCGAAAAAAAAAAGAAAAAAAAAACGAAAAAAACGACCTACACTTAAAACGTGCTCGCGCGACACCTTTTTAGGGATAAACTATCGCTTCAACCCGATTTAGTGATATAGTGTCGTCAGGAAGGGAACTGATATAAAACGAAGGTCAAAGTGCGAAAATCTAAAAAAAATCATGAAAAAATAATAATAATAATAATTCACAAAAAAAAAATTTAAGTTTCCGGAATTTGCACTTAGAGAAAACTTCGGACTTATATTAGTTCCGATGAGGCGGGGTCACTATTTATTGACGTCATAATCGCCGTTTGAAGATACTTTAAAGCTTAACAAATGGAACTCGAAAAGCGTTCTCAGCCGCCTTTGCGATTCCCGTTAAGGCGACACATATTATAGTTGACTTTTCCGAAGGTAACGAGAAAAAAAAAAAAAAAAAAAAAAAAAAAAGAAAAAAAAAACGAACCTAACGTGCTCGCGCGACACCCTTTTTTTAGGGATTTAAAACTATCGCTTCAACCGATATTTAGTGAGTCCAGGAAGGAACTGATATAGGCGCCCGGTCGAAGCGGCCTAAGTGCGGAAAATTCTAAAAAAAAGTTCATGAAAAAAATAATAATTAATAAATAATTCACAAAAAAAAAATTTAAGTTCGGAATTTGCACTTAGAACTTCGACTTATATTAAGTTCCCGATAAGGCGTCACTATATGACGTCATTATCGGTTTGTCGACAGTTTAAGCTTGGACCTAACGTGCTCGCGCTACGCTTTTTAGGGTGTAAACGATCGTTGGGCCGGTTATAATGACGTTTCAAGGAAACTGATATTGGCCGAAGGTCTAAGTGTTAAAGCGACACCTTTTTAGGGATAAACTATCGCTTCAACCCGATATAGTGTCGTCAGGAAGGGAACTGATATAAGTCGAAGGCCTAAGTGCGAAAATCTAAAAAAATTCATGAAAAAATAATAATAATAATTCACAAAAAAAATTTAAGTTTCGGAATTTGCACTTAGAACTTCGACTTATATTAGTTCCCGATGGGGCGTCACTATATGACGTCATAAATGGCATAAAAAGGGGTGTAGACTATAACAAAATAGGTACCGATAAGCGTTTTCAGCCGCTTTTGCGATTCCCGTAAGGCGAACACTATATTATAGTGACTTTTCGAAGGTAATCCGAAAAAAAAAAAAAAAAAAAAAAAAAAAAAAAAGAAACGAACAAACGTGAAATCAGGTTAAAATTATTCACACACTAAAAAACCGCTTTCAACCGATATAGTGACGCGTCAGGAAGGGAACTGGATTATAGGGTCAAGGCCTAAGTGCGAAAATCTAAAAAAAATTCATGAGAAAAAATAATAATAAATAATTTCACAAAAAAAAAAAAAAATTAAGTTTTCGAATGTGCGACTTTAGAAACTTCGACTTATATTACGTTCCCCCGATGAGGCCGTCACTATATGGACGTTTCATAATCGGTTTTGAAGGATACTTTAAGCTAACAATAAATGGTACTCGCAAAGCGTTTCAGACCGCCCTTTTGCGATTCTCCCCGTCGTAAGCGCGACACTATTATTTCTATAGTGACTTTTCGAAGGAGACCGAAAAAAAAAAAAAAAAAAAAAAAAACGACCTAAACGTGCTCGCGCGACACCCTTTAGGTATAAACTATCGCTTCAACCCGATATAGTATAGTGTCGTTCAGGAGAAGGAACTTGATAAAGTCGAAGCCTAAGTGCGAAAATCTAAAAAAATTCATGAAAAAATAATAATAATTTAATTCACAAAAAAAATTTAAAGTTTCCGGAATTTGCAAACTTTTAGAAACTTCGACTTATTATTAGTTCCCGATGAGGCGCTCACTATAGACGTCATAATCGGTTTGAAGATACTTTAAGCTTAACAAAATGGTACTCGAAAGTATTCAGCCGCTTTTGCGATTCCCGTAAGGCGACACTATATTATAGTGGACTTTTCGAAGGGAGAAGGTAACCGAAAAAAACGACCCCTAAACCGTGCTCGCGCACACCTTTTTTTAGGGAATAAACTATCGCTTTCAAACCGATTATTAGTGGACGTCAGGAAGGGAACTGAATATAGGTCGAAGGCCTAAGTGCGAAAATCTAAAAAAAATTCATGAAAAAAAATAATAATAATAATTCACAAAAAAAAAAAAAATTTAAGTTCGGAATTTGCACTTAGAACTTCGACTTGACTTATATTAGTTCCCGATGAGGCCGTCCCTGGTCACTATATGGACGTTCATAATCGGTTTGAAGATACTTTAAGCTTAACAAAATGGTACTCGAAAGCGTTCAGCCGCTTTTTTGCGATTCCCGTAAGGCGACACTATATTATAGTGACTTTTCGAAGGGAACCGAAAAACGACCTAACATGCTCGCGCGACACCTTTTTAGGGATGAACTATCGCTTCAACCCGATATAGTGACGTCAGGAAGGGAACTGATATAAGTCGAAGGTCTAAGTGCGAAAATCTAAAAAAATTCATGAAAAAATAATAATAATAATTCACAAAAAAAATTTAAGTTTCGGAATTTGCACTTAGAACTTCGACTTATATTAGTTCCCGATCA
>JABUQX010011403.1:40000-44263 GCA_015478945.1 Trachelipus rathkii | reverse complement strand
ACGAGAGATAGTATTTCGCAGTCTTATGCTCATAGATATATTTATGAGTTAAGAAAAGTGAAAAAAACACGAAGCTTTGTCCTCGGGAAGCAGTTAAAAAATTTTTGAGTTTAATTCTCCGTCTTGTGTTTCAAGTAAGTAAATTGGAAAAGCATCAATGTTGCCCCTCAAAAATGTTGCAAAGTCCAAATACAGATCTTCAGAAAGCAACTCGCCTATTGGGACAGCAAAATCAAACTTATGTGGAGCTAAGAATACAAATTTGAAGATGTAAGTTGAGAGAAGCTACGGAGTTTAGCCACCACTGAACTTGAAGCAAAATTACTTCCCAGACGTTAAATACGATTAAAAAGTTTTTTGGATGAGCTTTTGTCTGATGAAAGAATTGGAAGACCCATTGAAAACCTTTAGAATAAGGGTTTTCAATTCAATAAATCTCTTGATATATTAAATGAACAGATAGGTACTCGTTTCATTAGCATGAACAATGTTAATGAGTTATTTTCATTTCTTGCTCATGCAGCAATAGCAGAGCTAGGAAATGAAAAGTTGCAAGAAAAGGCTACAAAATTGGTAGAAAAATACGATTTAGATTTATCTTTCGGTTTAATTGAACAATTAATCACCTTCAAATCATTAATGACTACAGAGTGAAAATGAAAATATGGTAACTATTAAAGATTTAGCAAACTTTTATTATAGAAAAACAGCTGCTTAGCAGTATGCTTTACCAGACTTGTGTACAGCAGTTCAGTTGTATTTGACGTTACCAGTAACATCTGCAACAGCTGAAAGGTCGTTTTCAAAGCTCAAATTAATAAAAACTTTTTTAAGGAACAATATGACACAAACAAGGCTAAGTGCATTGGCTTTATTAACCATTGAAAATGAAACATGTCATGCTCTTGATCTGAACGAAGTGGTTAATAAATTCATGGCAATGAGCCTAAGACGTTTTGGTAAACTATAAAGCATTCATACTTTCGAATATTTTGACAAGCAGAGAACAGATATTCACGAATTTTGTAAGTTAACATTCTTATTCTATAATTTCTTATATATATACTATATATTATATATATATATATATATATATAATATATATATCTATATATATATATCATATTATATATATATATATATATATATATAGTATATATATATATATTATACTATATTATTATATATACTATTATATATATATATAAACTAGAATTGATACTCATTTTTGGAGGAGGAGAATTATATATTTAAGTAATACATACAATTGGAAGCGAATGTAAAAAGATGTCTTTTGAGAATTTGATTAAATTTTTATACAAAAAAGTGAAAAGTCTTTAATACATGTTTTTTCCCTTTTAAAGAACATTTATACTCATTTTTACATAGTTTCCAAAAATGTCATTACTTTTTTATGCAAATATCTAATTTCACCCATAAAAAGGAGTACTAATCTGATAAATAGCATATAAGCCATATATACTATATATATAGTATATATATATATATATATATATATATATATATATATATATATATATATATATATATATATATATATATATATATATATATATATATAAAATATATATATATATTAATATAAAAAAAAATATATGGTCCAAGGGGGCCCCATTTCCACTTTGGCGGGGGGCCATATGGACTCTTTAAGTTAGCACTGTCTATATATATATATATATATATATATATATATAGAAATGGAAACCTAATCAAACAACGCAATTCTCTCAGAAATAAAGCTCAATCACAATTATCTCAAATACACATCAATACACTAAACACTCAAATCACAAACCTAACGAAAACACACTCCTCTAACAACTTCCAAACTTTTCTCACAAACAACCTTCAAAACACCAACAACACCAGAATGTGGAAAACGATAAACATCCTGAAAAACTCAAACAATTCCCAACCACGCACACACGAATCCATCAAAAATCAAACCTCACAAAACCCTCAAACCTCCAAACAACTCGCAAATACCCTAGCCACACACTTCGCTAAACAAAGCCACAAACCCACTCACCCACAAAACAGGAAAATTATTAAAGCCCTCAAAAAACAAAAAGCAACCAAGACCAAACAATACAAATAACCATTGCAGACCTAAAAAAAAACCCTTAAAAACTCCCCAGCCACAGGCCCTGACAATATCTCAAACAAACACCTAAAACACCTAGGGAATACAGCATTAACACAACTGGCACATATATTCAACAGCTCCATCAATCTAAACTTTATTCCCCACATCTGGAAAAAAGCAATTATAATACCAAAGTTAAAACCCAGAAAAGATCCCTCAAACCCCTCCTCATATCGTCCTATATCACTGCTATCTACATTATGCAAACTTTTCGAAAAACTTATTCTGATCAAAATTACCCCTCACATCCCCAAACAAAAGTTCCAACACGGATTCCAACCACATCACTCAACCACAACAGCACTCATAAACATCATTCAACCCATAATAAACGGCCTAAATTCCACACCCACACACAAAACAATACTCATCGCAATCGACATCAACAAAGCCTTCGACACAGTCCCAAAACACAACCTAATCCACAAAATATTAAACTCCAACATCCCAACAAATCTTAAAAAATGGATATCTAACTTCCTATCAGGAAGAACAGCACAAACTCAAATCAACAGCATCAAATCACGAACTGTAAACATCAACAATGGAGTACCTCAAGGAGCAATACTGTACCCCACACTTTTCAACTTATTCACTTCCGATCTCCCACAACTACAAACACACCACACCAACATTACAGCCTACGTAGACGACACCACCATCGCCACTACACATCAGAACCTGAACACTGCAACAAATCTGACACAATAATATATCAGCCTAATTCAAAAATGGTTAACCGACGAATTTTCACCTCACCAAACAAATCATCAATCACTCTAATCACCACAGACAGACAACTCGGAACCTCACACCCCAAAATCCACCTAAATAACATGGTAATCCCACTAAACAAAACTCCCAAAATCTTAGGCATCACACTCGACACTCATCTAAACTTCAAAAAACACAGACTATATTACTTCATCAGCAAAAAAAAAAAAAATATATTTTAAGTATCATAGGCCAATACTGAAATCACAACAACAAACAAGATAGCCACCACAATCTATACAAGCGTTTATCCGTCGCAGACTCTAAATTACGCCTGCTCCCACATGGCATCCACTCCTAACCAAATATAATAAAGAAAAATTACATATTACACAAAACAAGGCATTTGGAATAAAAACAGGATGTCCCTCTACTACTCCCATACTAAAATCTTACCTATAGACAAACACTTGGAAATGATAGGCACTCAATTCTTTGCCAAAACACTAACATCCAACACCCTAGTCACGCAGCCACCCCTCTAATCCCTACTACCAAGACTTAAAACAACCCCCTTCGCTCTCAGTACTACTCTAAAAACAAATTCTAAACAATGTCCCACCTCCTCTAAATAAGACGCCATGCACCAAACATATATACACCCTTCTAACTGAAACCACTTAAGAAACAGATCAGCTAACAACATACTAAACGAACATCCACCCAAAATAGCTCCAGATTTCAACTCGCTCTCCAGATCCATGCAAACATCCTTGGCCAAATTAAGATGTGGCCACCGCTCAAACCTACAGTACTACAAACACAGATTCAATTTTAACCAAGCCATTTCAAAAACTTGTCCAAATTGTAACCTGGCCCCTGAAACAGTCTCTCACTTCCTTCTGACCTGTCGTTCTAACTCTCAACCCAGAGCAATCTGGAACATCTCAGCCCTGGTAGATCTATGGAGGAGACCGGCCGAGGTGGCTGGGTACCTTGAAGCAGTGTGGCGGCCCTGAAGACAGGGTGGCCAGGGGGTGAGAAGGTAAAGGTATATATATATATATATATATATATATAATATATACATATAAAACTATATATATATAATAATATATATTTATATATATATATATATATATATATATATAATTATATATATATATCTATATATATATACTATATAGTCGCTTTCTCTCTTAAAATACACCACCTTCGCTCCCATCGGTAAATCTGACCACAACCTTATATCTCTCAATTTTAATACTTTCTCTCTAACAGCTCCATCCTGCCCTATGTGTTTTTTTCTGGCACTTTGATCGGGCCGATTGGGGGCATTGCCCGTTGGCTTCCTATGCTAAAATCGAAGTAGAATGACCCTT
>JABUQX010011403.1:20000-22500 GCA_015478945.1 Trachelipus rathkii | reverse complement strand
TCGTGTCCTATTTTGTAAATATTTATAGTTAGTTACTGAATTGCCGAGTTTGTGAAGGAGTAGGAAGTAAAGTTACGATGGAATTGAGATACGGAGTACAGGCAAAAGTATGAATGTAGGATTAAAAGTTTGAGAAGTATAGTGTATGGGCAAGGCGTGAAAGTTTATTATTATTATTATTATTATTATTATTATTATTATTATTATTATTATTATTATTATTATTATTATTATTATTATTATTATTCTATATTAATTATATTATTAAAACTGTATGGAATAACTAAAATACAAATTTATATATTGATGAAAAGGGATTTTCAAGGCGCCGCAAAAATGTGTGTATATATTAGGTTAGGGTTTTAATTAATAACAGTCGATTATATTATTATTATATTATTATTATTATTATATTATTATTATTATTATATTATTATATTACTATTATATTATATTATTACTTACTGTGACGTCTTTAATGGGTGGCCATATGATTATTAATATATTATTATATTATCCTTATTATTATTATTATTGATTATTATTATATTATTATTATTATTATGATTATTATTATATTATTATTAGTTATTATTATTATTATATTATTATTATTATATTATTATTATTATATTATTATTGTTATTATTGTTTGTTGTTGTTATTATTGTTATTGTTTATTATTATTATTATTATTATTATTATTATTATTATTATTATTATTATTATTATTATTATTATTATTATTATTATTATTATTATTATTATTATTATTATTATTGTATTATTATTATTATTTATTTTATTTTATTATTACTGCACTTATGTAAATGTATCTGATGGAGGGTTTTCTTTCAAGGGAACCAAACCGGGAACCAAATACTGGGATTTATTTAACTGAAACTGACCCAAATACTAGGATTATTTAATTGAAACCTGGCCCCAACCCGGACGGATTTATATTGGGTTTTGCTGAAACCTGGTCCCAACCCGGAGGGATTTATTTAAAACCTGACCCCAACCCGGAAGGATTTATTTAACTGAAACCTGACCCCAACCCGGAAGGATTTATTTAATTGAAACCTGGCCCCAACCCGGAAGGATTTATTTAACTGAAACCTGACCCCAACCCGGAAGGATTATTTAATTGAAGCCTGGCCCCAACCCGGAAGGATTTATTTAATTGAAACCTGGCCCCAACCCGGAAGGATTTATATCGGGTTTTAACGGAAACTTGGCATCAACCTGAAGGATTTATACTGGGCTTTTATCTGGAGAGTGGTTCTAATTCGGACCATTTTGGATCGCTTTCGCCTGGATTGGGAGGGTACCTGAGTGTACTCCCCACCTTCACCCGGATTGGGAGGGTACCTGAGTGTACTCCCCACCTTCACCCGGATTGGGAGGGTACCTGAGTGTACTCCCCACCTTCACCTGGATTGGGAGGGGTACCTGAGTGTACTCCCCACCTTCACCTGGATTGGGAGGGTACCTGAGTGTACTCCCCACCTTCACAGGAACTAAAGGGAAGTCTATTTACTATTTATTTTCCCTGAGACATTAAAGTTCCCTTAACATTTGTAACTGTAATCAAGTGACCCAGTTGAGAGGGTGTAATGACTTAGTGCCCCTGTTACTTATAATAAATTCACGGTGTTGTTAATATTTCAATACGAAGTTCTAGTTATACTGGTCAGACAGTTTGCCCGGTTGTATAGTGACCCTGATCGTCACAGATATTACTATTTATGTTTTTAATTGATTTATGCTTTGATATTCGTGAACATTTACTGATATCGTACTGGAGTTATTTTATTTATTGATATTTTAGGGATTTATAATATATTATTTAATTTACTTAGCTTAGTGATTTCTAGTGGGAGTTAGTGGCTAGCCTGGTAGGATCTTATTTTGTGGGATACTGATCGACTTATATTACTATTATCTTGTTTATGCACTGTAAATATATGATTAAAAACCCGTTTGTCTTATTCCTGGACCCTAGTTGGAGACTGCAGAACCTTTGTAGACCTCCCGCGTGTATGGTGGCTCAGACTGATTAGTGTGTCCGGCAACATATTTTTGGTGGCCGGTAAAAAAAAAAAAAAAAAAAAAAAAAAAAAAAAAAAAAAAAAAAAAAAAAAAAAAAAAAAACCAAAAAAAAAAAAAATATGTTGCCGGACACACTAATCAGTCTGAGCCACCATACACGCGGGAGGTCTACAAGGTTCTACAGTCTCCAACTAGGGTCCAGGAATAAGACAAACGGGTTTTTAATCATATATTTACAGTGCATAAACAAGATAATAGTAATATAAATCGATCAGTATCCCACAAAATAAGATCCTACCAGGCTAGCCACTAACTCCCACTAGAAATCACTAAGCTAAGTAAATTAAATAATATATTATAAATCCCTAAAATATCAATAAATAAAATAACTCCAGTACGATATCAGTAAATGTTCACGAATATCAAAGCATAAATCAATTAAAAACAT
>JABUQX010011402.1:22500-34956 GCA_015478945.1 Trachelipus rathkii | reverse complement strand
CATCACCGCCACATGTCAGAGAAGCAAATGTTGGGAGAAGCACGGCAGAGAGTGATGAGTTATTAAAAGCGGCAAATTCCTGATCTTCGCTCGCTGTACTAAACAAAAATGAAACGAACGAGTGAACCACGATTTTTCTTTCAGACGGTGACGTTTGCTCAGTGTGGAAGAATGAGAGGGAGAGAAAGGAGTTGCAATTTTGATGACGTACTTTGGTTACAAGAGCTCGTTGACTTTGCGTGCGATACTCGAATTTCTAATGTTAAATTTCAAAGTCTGAAGTCCAAGGACGCTTGGTTATTGACGTAATGATCAATCTGAAGAAATATGAAGAAGCTATGATTTTCGCGGATAATCTAAATGTGCCTCTTCGACTTGGTGATTGGAATTCCTGCTTGATTTGTGTTTAGGAGAACCTAACTTCGATTGATAGCAGCAGCTCCTACCATTATGGGCCAACACCTTGTTCTCATCTGGACGCTGTAGGAGAAACATGAGCAATGGTTAGGGAAGATTGATCATCTTAGAAGAGTATAGAGCAGAAGTTAATACTTTACTTTAAAAACACAAGAGTGTCCCATCAAGCACACCAGCAGATCGGTGATACGAGGGATGATCGAAGTGAAAAGAGTATGCATCTTGATCTTCTGCTGTAGTAAGAAGAGATCTGTGAATATGTTGTTGGATGATACAACATCATGAGGGCAAATTAGAATGGATTACGGATATTACGGCTACTGTAAAATTAAGTATGGGGCTTGCTATGATAGAAAGTGATCGAAGAAGTTGGCTAGACACTTAAGAGTGAGAGCGTTAACAACCGTGAACCAACAGTAATAAGGCACACTAAGTAAACTCTAACGAAGCACTCGCACATCTAAATCAGTTGAACGCGTCGAACAACAAGTTGAAACTGAACAAAATCTCTGAGTAAATGAAGGAAACAATTGTTGCAGTGCATAGCAAGTATGTGATGTGCTAAACAGTAGAAGTAGAAACTAAGAATGACTAACAGTGCATGGATGGAAATGAAGAGGTTGATTGCAAGCTGTTAAAGTAAAAAAGAAGCTAGTGAATTACTAAAAGCCAATAATGAAATTTCAAAAGAAAGTATATGAAAATATATAAGGAAGAAAAAATAAATACTAAAAGGTAACGTAGGAGGAAATAAGAGATAAATGACAGTTTGGAAGGGGGTATGAATGGGGACTTACAAGAATAGAGCTCTTTGGAAGGAAGCGCAAGGTAAGAATGAGAATAAGGAGAATCTACTTAAATAATGAATAGGGATGGTGCTTTTTATAAACTGATGAAAGGATTCGAGGGATGCTAGGAAAGAACACTTCAAAATCCTGTATAACTATTACAGAATAGAAGAGGATAGGAATGTGTGTGTGGTTGATGTTGCAAGAAGGAATAGGCTTTTTAGGATGAGTTATTAGCAGAGGAGTAAGTTGAATAAATGCTAACATCTGCAGTATAGATGAATTAACTGGTGAAATAATCAAAAAAGATAAGCAAGATGGTAATTGATTGGATTTGGAAGTGTGAACAAAGCGTAAATGGGCGGAGAGTTCCTCCACTACTGACTTAGTACCAATAAGTTAACTGACACCATTTGTCACCACTACAAACCACTTAATGAGGTTGTAGGAAGATAATAGCTGTCATTTTAGTCGAAAGAGTCGTCGAAGTGATGAAGACTGTTGTGAAGAACAAGTGGGTTTAGGGAATGGTAGGCATGGTGGATCAATATTTACATTGAAACACAATGGCAGAGAAAATGAGGGAGACAAAGAATAAATTGCATTTAGGGTTATGGATTTTGCAACAGCATATGCAAAGGATTAATATGTTTAAGCTCATAGGCACGGTGTTAGTAAATTGCTGTGGGTGTAGGCCTTCTGAATGAATCAAAATTATGTATGTATATGTTAGTTTTCTGTTTTAAAGAATAAATGGTGGTAAAAAGTGATTGTTAATATTAATAGCCGGAGTAGCAGGATGTCTTATGCACTTGGTTATTCAATTTTAATGTATGGGTTATGAAGAATTAGAGATGCGGTGCATGGAAATGGTTGTTAGAATGATGGAAAATGTAGAGAGTGGAGGGTCCTTACCTATTATATGCACGGACTGATTTGGTTGTGCTGTGAATCGAGAGAGAGTGAGAGGATTGTAGAGAGATTGGCAGGTTTGTAAAGAGAATGTCAGAAAGGACGTAAGATAAAGAGTAAGATTATTGCATTTTCTGGACAGTCCTCTGTATAAGTTATGTTAGATGGTACAGCTGGAACAAGTGTCTGAGTTAAATATTTAGATAAATATTTAGGATAAAAGGAACGGATGATGCAGATTGTAGTGGAAAGTTGTGAATGCCAGGAAGGTGCTGGTGCAATAAATCGTTGGTGGACGTAAAGGACTAAGTCTTGAGTGCCTTGCATGAGGTATGTTGTTACTAGTGTTAATGTATAGTAGTGAGACCTATTGTTCTGAATAAGATGTATAGAATCTAAAGTCATATGTTTCCAGAGCAACATTAGGCGCTGTTAGGTGTAAAAAGAATTGATAAAGAGTGGAGAACGTATTAGAGAGTTATTGGTGTGAAGAAAGGGGGTAAATGAGAAAAAAAATCGAAAAGTACGAGATAGTTTGGTCATGTGGAAATGATAAATGATAGTCGTGGTTAAGCGGATGTATATTGTGAGTGTGCTGGGAATCGAACCGCTGGGAGACCGAAAAAAAAGTTGATTGAGTCAGTAAAGGAAGTTTGGAGAGAAAATGTGAGTTTGGAGAGCCGAGAATAAAAGTTCATAAATAGACCGGAATGCGGGGTTTTGCGAGGGGTATGTTTGTGGCCTACCTAGCGGGCCAGGATGAACCCTACTCTGACCGATATCATAGTAAGGTCCCGTCCGTCCCATGAACTCTAGGGTGCATTTATGACTCGACGATTTCTCACTCAATAGGTATGAGGAGGCGGTAAGGCTGGCTTTCTTTTTACTTGTGTCATATTCTTCTACTTCTTCTCTGATTTTCACGACACCTTACCCCCAGTCTGGGAAAAAAAGGAAATTGATTATATATATAAATATATATATAAATAATATACTATAATATTATATATATATAATATATATATATATAGATATATATATTAATAATATATATATATAATAAAATATTAAATACTTATATATATATATATAATATTTAATAGTAATATATATAAAATATATACTATATAATATATATATATATATATATATATAATATATATAATATATACATTAATATATAATATATAATAAATACTAATATATTAAAATACTTATATATAATATATATATAATATATATATATATATAATATAATATATACTAAATATATATATAATATATAATATAATATAATATATATATATTATATATAATATATATATATATAATATATTATTCTTTACACCTTTCTCAAGAACAAAATAGTCGCTGGAATTGTAGTTACAACAAATTTAGCTTTCTTTGATTTACAAAATTAAAGAAATCGTACGGTCTTATTAAAAGTACGCATGCAAGTTATAGGTAGTTGGAAAATAGATAACGAGAGTATGTTCCAGATTTTACCTACAAGAAACTGAAAGATGAGCATATCTGCTAAGTCTAAGTCAGAGAGAGCATAGAGAAATATGAGACTAGTAGAAAGGTGCTGTCCAACTTGAAAAACCCTTTCAAGGAGGAGTAGTGATTGAAGAGTCAGAAGAGCAAATCGTTATAATAACGCATGAAATAAAAGAGCAGAAGTACGCAACAATTCGATGAGTAAGCGGAAAAGCTTGACTTCAAACCAATTGATGAGAGCAGTGTAAAGTGGAATCCACTCCAGAGAGTGAGGCAGCCAACTCTAACACAGCGGCAACTACCCAACCCCTATAAAGATCAAACAACTGAGATGGTGAACAAATTCTGAATACGCCTCAGTACAGGAGCACCTTCCAGCAAGAATATAAAAAGCCAAGAGTAAAAAGACAGGCACGGAATAATTAAACAAGTAGAATGCAAGCCTTGAAAGCACAAGTTTTGCAGAACTATTGAGGAATTAACCATCAGAACGTACGTTTCTCTGTTGTTAACTCTTGCAAAAAGCAGAAATAACACCTTTTTGAAGATATTACAATAAAGAGAAGTAATGTGAATCTTCAAAAAAAAGTATCAAGGGAAAAAGAAATCCCAGAGATATTGAGCACCGATGAGAAGGTTTGAGCTACGTGATTTCAAAGAAGATATTATAGCTGCGTGGATTATATTGAGTGGAAAGATGGAGGAACTGAGCTATTGAGTAATTGAAAGCAACCTTTTTTCACATGCCCCAAAAAATTCCGAGAAATATCAATGCTAGTTCCAAGGCCCTTCTAGCGTGCAGCTATTTGTTGTGAAAAAGGACGTCTATCAAAATGAGCGCGGCGGAGTAAGAAGGGTGAAGTCGTCCGCAGATGAATATGTATGAAGCCAATAAGAAGTCTTTCATAAAAAGTAGATAGGATAGGGAAAAACGAGACCATGAGAAAACAACCACTATTTATTAATTTAAAGGAGAACAGTGCATTCACCAAATACTGAATGAAAAGCCAAGAAAACAGAAAGGACCTAGCAAGAAGAATCCCAGTAGCGAGCCTTCTTACGAAAGCCTTACTCCCGAGCGAAGAAAAGATTAGAAAAATTGAGAATGTTTACAAATCCTTCTGCTACATAGATTTGACACAACTATCAGAAAAACAGAAGTTAGAGAATTTACGATAGGTTGGAGGCCTGAGATTTGTCCTTTTTGTACAGGAGCACCTTTCCAGCAAGCAAAAAAAAAGCCAGAGTAAAAAGACAGAGACGAAATATTTTTTATATACCTTTCAGAAAGCTGAGAAGCACAAGTTTGAGAACTATAGGAGGACAGGAATACCATCAGAACCGTACGCTTTCTTGGTGCTTAAGCTCTGAAAAAGCCGAAATAACACCTTTCGAAGACCAGAAATTACCCAATATTAGCATATATATGTTGGAAAAGTAGGTGAGTGAAGAAGGAATAGCACAGTAGAATCGTCCTAGTGGAATTAGAAGAAAGATTCATGAGCAAAACGAGTCAGCCTTTAGTGAAGTTCAAACGGCATTTGCATGACGGAAAATACTAAAAAATTCAAAGAAAAGCAAGTTAAAGACGTATATTTTTTAGGAAAAATTCAGACAGGACATGATTGAAGAGACGCCAAAGTAAGATATTGCATTTTCTACTGAAGAAAAGAATTTTTTAGTGTCATGTAGAAGATTTCGCACGATTTTGGGATGAAAATATAAGTTGCAAAATTCTAGAATTTGAAGATGACATTAATTCCTAAAGCAGCGTCCCTCGGCTCAATAGCACAGAACAAGCAGAGCCTTAAACCCAAGTTATTCCGGTTCTTTAGTGAAGGTTAAGATCATGAGGGACGTCGCCATGCAGAGAAATTAGCTTGGGCTCGCACAACTCCGAGAGAACACATTCACGGCAAGCTGTAGTCATTCCAGGAAATCAGAAGTACGACCGCCAGCTCCAACACCGTGGCAAAGCACAAAAAGCAGCTAAAACGTTTCCCCGCCTAGTAGGCAGGGATCTTTCCTGCGATAAGACTTGAAGAGATAGACAGAAAACAGAGATAAGAGACGTGATCTGAGAACCCATGGGAGGAAAACACAACAAAAAAAATTTTATTCAAGGCACAGTGGTCTCGAAAAAAAATTCGAGGACTACAATCACCACAAAATTAACAGAGTATAGAAAAAGTCTCATCGGACTGAGTTGTTACAATCTACCCAAGGACATCAAGAAATCGAGTAGAAGTCTGCACTAACTGCCTTCAATCGTATTCTGGATAGAAAAGTGGCTAGCAAGCTCATCAACTTTATCTTGAGAATTATAGGAAAGCAATGAACTAAACTAAACGTTGAACTAAACCAAGAATTATGATTTCAGAGAAATGTGAAAGAGAGAGCAATCATTCGTCACACTAATATATTATGACCAGGTTAAGACCTGACCATCTAGCGTAGAATCATTCGAAAACTCTAAATCAAAAACCGGAAACACAACATCATAGCACACCTTGCCACAACTTCCTATTCACATTGGCCTCAAAATTAGACCGCGAAACAAAAATAGTAGGAAGTCAACAGACAGAACTGAGTCAGAACGCTCAAACAAACCAAATTTCGGTTAGAATAACAAGCGATGAGGTAGAAGAGGACGAGGTGATGTTCAACAAAAATGAAAAATCATTCAGTTTAAAACAAACCACGAAAGAGGAGTGTCATGCAGAATCCTCTCCGACCTCAATTTATATCAAAAAATAGAGCGATGAGCCTCCTCCATAACATATCAAAGCAAAAACCACTCGCCGCGTAATTCCGTGACGCAACCAACTCCATCACCGGAGGCCGTCAATGCCTTTAATGTGATGATGGTGGGGTGCGTAAGGGGTTATTCTTGAAGCTTTTCTCAGAGACTAATCGCGCTGCTATTTATACCATTTTTTTATTTTCTTTTTAAGAGATGAGGTTGTCTGTAATTGTATTCTTTATGTGTGTGAATAAAGGAACAGACACCCAATGTATCAAGAAGACAGTGAATGCACAAAAAGGAAGCAAACCATCTGTGAGCACTGGAAGTCAAAAATGAGAGTACCTCTAAAGACTCCATAGTATGTACCACATCTGTGACCGAATTCCATCTCTCAGACCGATACTTCCTTCCCTTTGAATCATATATATATATATATAATATATAATATAATACTATATATATTAAAATATAATAACTAAATATCATCTACATACTAATATATATATATATACTATATATATATATATATATATATACTATATAATATATATATATATATATATTCATATAATATAACTATATACATATATATATAACCTTACATATATATATACATATATATAATATCCATTATATATATATATATATATATATACCCTATAATTACAAGTTGGAGATAATATATATATATATAAATTATATAACTAATAATAATAAAATATATATACCTAAACTACTAATCCAATACTATTATAATATACTATAATACTATATATATATTATAAATATATACTATATATACTATTATATATACATATATATATATATAAAACATAAAAAATATAATACGTAATATATAATATAATATACTATAATAATATATATATATATATTAATATATAATATCATTATATAATATATGTCGTCGCGGCGGTGCGTGAGTCTGCGCAATTTTCGTCGAAGTTGCCGTGCGCTGTTGTTCGCCTCTCGTGCGGTGCTGCGGTGCGGTGCACACTACAAAAAGCCCGGTGCCCGGTGGTGCGGTGCGTAGATGATGGCGTGCATGTGCTGGTGCACGACCTCCGGTGGAGCCGGTGCGTGTGCAAAAATCCGTGCTCGGCCAAACACTACTTACCAGTGATGCTAAATTAGCTAATAAAAATTATCATAAATAAAAAAATATTGCACGACGCAACTCTTCAAAAATATTATTCTTCTTTTTTTTTTAATTTTTAAACTGAATTGAAGAGTTTTTTTTATAATCCTTTGTTATAAAATTTAATAAGTCTTCTTTTAAGATTCTTTTTTATTATTATACATGTTATAAACATCCTTTGTGTGAAAATATAAAACATTTAAAAAACAATCGTAACTTAGTTTATGAAAAGCGTTTTCAAAAGATCTTTGAGTTAAATATTATAATGAACTTTTTAAAAAAGTCTCTCATTAATTTTTCATTTTCTTTGATAAGAAAGAAAGAAAACGACGATTTATGACTAACTTTAAGTTTTTTTTAAGTTTTAAAAGCTTTCTATATTTTTACATAACTATTATGATAAATGATTCTATGTATCTCTGTTTACAAAATTATCTGTCTGAACGGTTCTATATAATTGAGGGCATTATAATATTATTATAATTATTATATTATTATTATTATTATATTATATTATATGTATATTATTATTATTATTATTATTATTATTATTATTATATTATATTATTATTATTATTATTATTATATCAAATGAGTGGGAAACTTCTAAGTGCGGAGCCGGCAAATTTTTTGTCTATTCCGCCTCGCCTCCTGCTCCACACAAACCTTTCGGCTCCGGCTCCGGATCCACACAAAACTTTAAGTTTTAAGTACGAAGTATCAAAACTATCTTTAAAAATAACATATGAAACATTTTTTGCTTTTTAAAAAAGTTCGAAGAAGAGAACATGTTTATATTTTTTAATTACTGTTCCTTTTTGGTTAAATTAAAAAAGGAAACCAATGTCATAAAATACCTTTCCTCTTTTGAGGGATACTCACAATATCTCTCTCTCTCTCTCTCCTCTCCTCCTCTCTCTCTTCCTCCTCCTTCTCCCTCTCCTCTCATCTGTCTCCTCTCTATGTGCTCGTCAGTCGTTTTCTCTCTCTGGCTCTCTCTCTCTCTCTCTCTCTCTCTCTCTCTCTCTCTCTCTCTCTCCTCTCTCTCTCCTCTCTCTCTTCTCTCTCGCTCTCTCTCTCTCTCCTCTCTGAAATATATATATATATAATACGATATATTAACTATTTTATAACTATATATATATATATATCATCATATAAATAAATATATAATATATTATATATATATATATATACATATATATAATATATATATAATATATATATATATATATAATATTACTATAATATATGCACATTCCCACAGATGGGATAGAATGCCGTAACAAGTACGGAAGTGTAAGCGAAAAGAAAGCTCCCCATACTTTCATTCCGCACATTAAGCGAGCTCGTCGCAGTCAAAAATTTACCTATAAAAATTAATAGCTAAACCGATGATTTAACCATTACCTCTCAACACCCCTTCATAAATACAGCACGCGCAGAACTTCAATATTATGTAAGATAGCTGGAATTGTGGCTGACAGATAATAGAATGTCAGCCTCACCCCAAAAATCCTCAAATACTTTATTCACACCACATAAAAGAGAATCACATGAAAGTCCAACAATTCATCTTTTAAATGATAGACTCCGCTCTTAATTGACATCAGTCATCTAGGATGACATTCCACTCAACATAGAACCCCCCCCCCTCACAACATAAACAACATCACATCCAAAGCCACAAATAAATAAAATGCTATAAGCCAATTATAGGAGCTAACTTTGGACGGCATAAAGAAACAAACTCAATATTATGCAAACAATATATTCGCCTTTCTTTAAACTACGCATATCCCACCCACCACGCCTGGGCTCCAACAGTATCAGAGAATAACATTAAAAAGATGGAAGCAGTTCAAAATAATAGTCATTAGGATAAAACTGGTTGCCACCAACCACAACTAAACATCTCCTTCAAAATGAAACAAAAATTCTATTAATAGGGGCCCATCTAGACATGGCAGGATGTCAATTCTATAGCAGATCACTATCAACAGATCATCCCCTACATCAAACACTATAACAACCCACTATAATTAGGAATAAAAAATGCCACACCAGCAAAATACTATTCTACTATAAACAACAATCTGCCTATACCACCACCCGACAATCACATCATTAATCACATTCACTCACAAACCGACCCAGGAAAACTATCTTCACATACTCTACTCCATGTACTAACAGAGCTCCCAATAGTGAACAAACTTTGGACCGCCAAACACGGGTAATGCTTTCACAGCTCCACTCTGGGGGCCACCCCTCCTCCTTTCAGGAATACAAATTCGGTTATTTCGGAGATCCTTTACCAACTGTCAAAGATGCCTTTCCCAAATCGTCGACAACACAAAACATATCAGAATATGATAATAGATTGCCCTGCCTTGGAGGGCATTAGAAACAATTTCACTGGACTGAAATTATCGGATCTCTGGGCGCGACCGGCGAGTGGCGAAAGTACACGAACTCGAGATTGCCCTCCCTTATCGTAGGAGGGGAGTGGGGTCGACAAAGTATACTATATTATTATATATATATATATATATCTATTAAATATAATATATATATATAATATAATATATATATATATATATATATATATATATATATATATATATATATATGCAAAAAAGCGACCGTTTTTTATTTGTAAAATAATAAATATTTTTTTTATATGTATTAAAATGAAAGAGTAACTCCTTCAGAATATCATAAAATTATGAAAGAAATTAAATAGTTACTGTTAAAATAGCCAAATTAATCTAAGTTTATTACATAAAAACTGCTTTTTAAGACTGAGCATATCATTTATCTAATTTGTTCTAATTTTTATTAAAAAGTTTTAAGGGTTATTAAGTTAGAAGAGATTTAAATTTTTATCATTATATATAATTAATAAAGTTTTCCCTTATTATCTTTCGCAAACTTTGCTTGTGTATTAAAAAAATTGACTAAAACTCTTATTGGCTTACAAATTTATAATTTATTCATAAATATGGACACAAACATACATACTTATTGACACGCACACGCACACTCACACGCACACACACACGCATTTGCTTGGACTAAATTTTTAACTTTATGACTGGGTTTTCGGTTATCTTGCTAGTCTACTACATTCACTATTATTAGCTTGTCCAAGAATAACTCGGACCTCCTAATATATATATATATATAATAAATATATAATATATAAATATATTATATATATAAAAATCATATATATATATATATATAATATATATTATAATATATATATATTAATATATAATATATATATATACTATATAATTATATATATATATATAATATATATATATATATATATATATATATATATATATAATACATATATACATAAATATATATAAACTATTATTATTATATTATTATTATTATTATTATTATTATTAGATTATTATCCTATTATATTATTAGTATTATTATTATTATTATTATTATTATATCAGAGAACGAGTTTAGAACTCAGTTGCAAATTTTAAATTACCTCGACTCGCAGTTACTACGCAACTAAAAAAACATCTATTTCCAATTTACGTCTATGCACTTATTACGTTTATGCACTTCTGTTCACAAATCTTGCTAATTGATTTTGTGTGTTTCGTTTAACAATAATCGTTTAGCGATGTGTTTGAGAAATTGGGATCTAAAAATGTAATTATGGTTTTACATCATAATACATAATATAATAATAATAATAAATAATAATAATAATAATAATAATAATATAATAATAATAATAATAATATAATAATAATAATTAACCTAATAATAATAATAATGTTGCTTTATTTATAATAATGAGAAAAGGGAATTGGCATCTCGGCTGTTCTCCAATAAAAAAGTGGCGGAGCTAAGAAGAAAGAATATCTTTGTGTTAAATTTTTTTTATTTAACCTAATATAATAGAAACAACAATTAAGAAACGGGTCATATTTTAATATCCACATCCGTATATGCAACATATACCTAAAATCAGAGCTGGGCGCGCCTATAATTTTTTGAGTGCGCCTGCGCCTATGCGCCTATGCCGCCGGACCTAGTGCGCTTAGCGCCTATGCGCCTATATTTTTGGTCACATCAATGCGCCTACCGCCTATGCGCCTTTGCGCCTACGACTTTTCGCCGGCTGGTCGTATTTTTAATATTGAATATAACCTATTATAAATTACCTGTTAATTTTTGTGCAGTGCGATCCCATGGTTAATATTTTCAAATTGAAAATGTTATGAGATATTTATGTGAACCTGCATCTTTTTTTCCCTTAGTAATGTTTTCCGTCTATCAATATTGAAATTGCATTTAAACTTCTTAACTAGTAACCTCACTTTGCAGTTTCAGCATGACACGTCTGAATATATATATATACCATATATAATACATATTATATACTAGTATATAATAGGTAGGTGCTTTGTGCAAGTGTTGTGCGTGCTACCTGGCTGAGAGGGGCAGGCTAACGCTAACGAACAATAATAAAAAAAAGAAATCAAAACATTAAAAGAAAATAAATTAATTTAAGAATAATAAATAATAATAATAAATAATAATAATAAGTAATAATAATAATAATAATAATAATAATAATAATAATAATAATAATAATAAAAATAATATAATAATAACAGCTTAGTCGTCGGTCTGTCAATCGAACACCTGTTTCGATTGGTCCAGTCTCTCGTTAGGCCTAATCTTCGTCGGAATTGGAACCGCAAAAAACGCGTAACCCGCTTATTTCACCCCTGCTCTCGGAGCGAGCATACACCCCTAGGAATCAACCTACTACTGAAAAACTCACCGGAATCAGTTAACATACCCAACTAGACACATACAAACGTTCATACGAAATCTCAAACCGGCTTCGAGCAAATCGGCAGCGACGCTTACCCATAACTATTTATTTA